>JAEQBH010000537.1:0-101199 GCA_016808115.1 Tetrastigma voinierianum | reverse complement strand
TTCGGTATTCAATATTAACCTGCGCTGGTCGTGGGACGTTGCCATGAGGCGCACGAGGCTGTGTTGCCCGACCGTGAGCACGGATGCGATAAAACATATCGAAAATTCTGATGAAAGCCACAGCGACGGGCCGTGTCGAAAGTGTCGGCCTGAGACTGCAGTCATAGGCCCTTGGCCGCGCCCAGTGGGAATGGACGCCGTGGGGCCAACTACCTACTCGCCCAATTGAAAGCTATTACTAGTGACCATCGACTATTTTAAGCGAATGGATATAAGCGAAGCAACCGCGTGCGCCCCAGATAAAGAGGTTGTTTGGTTTGTATGGAAGAACATTGTGTGCGGGTTTTGATTTGTCGATTATGCTTAAAATGGGCCATAATTAAATAATAGGGTATAAGGAATTTTTACCTTGAATTGAAAATAAAGCACGTACTTCGACCCTCGGTACCTGAAGCAATGGTAGCGAAGCGTCCCCAATAATTTCTTATCGAGCTCTGAAAAAACACACATTATTGAAGGAAAGTGGGTAGATGAACTACCGGGGTTTTATTATTCTGTTCTAGCTTGATCGGAAGCCAACTGGAATATCACCATTCACCCTCACGTATGGGATGGAAGCCATCATCCCCACAGAAATCGGGATGCCCACCGTATGAGCAGAAATTCCTAAGAAAGCAAATGTTGAAGCCATAACCAAAGACTTAGACACAAGCGTGAGCTGAGACGGCGAGTTGTGTGTATAGCTCATACCGGTGCGAGCTTACTGTTGACTTGTAAACGTGTATTCTTACCGAATCAGTCTTAAGAAAGGTCTTTGAAAACACGGCCAACCCAGCATACGGGAAGTTCCATCCCAATTGGGAAGGACCATACACGATAGTTCGAGTAGGGACATTCGGGTCTTATGCATTAAGCAGGCCAGACAAGACTGCTATGCCTAGGATGTGGAATATGCACATTAAGAAGTATTATCCATAATGTTCTCTTTGAGGATACTATCATCAATAAAGATTATCTTTTAGACATTTCCTCTCAAAGCCTATAATTGTTTTTCTTTAAAAGCCCAGATATGGTTGTTGTCTTGCTGGCATCTTAAAAAGCCCAGATATGGTTGTTGTCCTGTTGGTATATTAAAAAGAACAAATATGGTTGTTGTCTTGCTAACATCTTAAAAAGTCCAAACATGGTTGTTGTCTTATTGACATTTCAAAGTCAGTCATGGTTGTTGTCTGCTAGCATTTTAAAATAGTTTAGACATGGTTGTTGTCTATGGGATTTTATCAAACATGACTCATGTCACATTGGCATCTTCATATTTCATTAAAATGCGCTAAAAGCGCCGGGATTCTGAGAAATATCGCATCTTGTGTAGCGCCACCCACAGTAAATCTTCAAAATGACCAAAACTAACATAGGAAAAGAAGTCAGTCATGTTCCTCTACAACAACATCCTCTTTCGGATCCTTCGTCGCTTTGCCCAGATCTACCTCTGACCTTGACTTCATTTGGGGGTGCGAGGAGGCACCAACGGAGTTCCTGAAAACTTTGGAGGAAGTGGGTGGTAGAGTCGGGCATGCCATCAGGAATCTACGGATGGTAAATGCAGTCTTGTGTTTGAGCACAACATCCCTGTAGCCATAAGCAAAATAAGCTCTAAGGCTTTGGTAGTCTTCCTCCATGGCTTCCTTATCCTTGCCCGCCTGGGAATGAAGAGAAGACACCTCATCTTTGGATGCGTCGTGCTCTAGTAAAAGTGACGTTCACTTAACCGCCAAGCAGGCAACCTTAGCCTCTAACCTACGCCCGTCTTCCTTTGTAGCTGCCAAGGCATCTAAAACCCTAATCAGGTCATCCTCTGCCCTTTCCTTGACATCACTGCTCGACCAGTTCAGTGAGCCACCTTAGCCTCTGCTTGGCTCATCCTTTCTTTCTCCATGGGTTGAATCTTTTCGCCGCAGAAGCTTTGGCCTCGCTCGATGCTTAGCTTAGATTTTGCCTTGGCGAAGAAGCATCAAAGCATGATGCTTGGGGAAATGGTGGCCCAGGCATAAAGCATGATTTCTCGGCGTCATCATCTAGCGGGATTGAAACTCCCTGTCTTTGAAGAGTCATATTTCGGATGGCAAATCATAAACTATAAAGAAAAGTTAGAAGAAATTTACCACATCTTAGTGTCAAGTACTAAATATATCGGCTATACCAGCTCAACTAATCGGTGAAAGTCATGATTACTAATAAACATCCTGTCTTCGGCCACCGACTAGAAGGCCTCCTCTATGTAGGCCCGAGAGACGGGATGGTATACTACTCACATGCGTATACAGTGCGTAAGAAAATAATTAGGATGGGAATTCGTGCATATGCGCGGCCAGGAGACTTATGGCTGAGAGGGGCTCGGCTGAGTGGATGATCTCCCGAGCACCCTGTGGATCAAGGGCAACCATGCCCATTGGGGATGGAACACTGCATTTGTGGCGGAACATACGTATAAGCGGCGCGGTCAGCTGACCTTTTCTAGGCTTTCGGTATCTCGAGCTGGCGGGGGCGTGGGCGACTACCCTGATGGGGCTCATCTTCAATTTTGTTGACATTTAAAGCCCCCCAGAATTAGGATCCACCATCGGAGGTGCACCGGCCACATTAGGGGCACCTTCTAAGACCGAATGATCATTGGAAGCTTAATCGAAGTGCAGAGTGTGCGATCGTGCCCAGGCCTCTTCATGTCTGGAAGACCGCTTATTTGTTCCATTAGACTTGGGGTGGTCTCACCCTCTAAGCCATAGCCAAACACGCATGTGCGACAAACCCTAGCGGCGAAATTTAGACATTTCCTCCTGCTGCGGACTCATTAGCGATTGCTTTGCGATCCGATCCATGAAGTCTTCGACCTGTTTGCCAGCCAGTTTGCCAGCCCTCATCCTATTTTCTTTCTTTTTCTTTACTGGTCGGGGGATAGGGGCAGACCTCACTAAGGTCCCTATACGGCCTGTGATCTTCACAGTGAGACCTTTGAAGAGCTACCGAGTTCGACTTAAAGGTGCGAAGAGCGAGTGCTCTCCCTCGATAAGTTCTGCGGTAGCGGGATAATGTAAGGGAAGGGTTGGCGCAGTATGAAAGTTCCTCCATCAACAAAAGCTCATGATTGCGCTTTGCCTTTGTTATCTCCAGCAATCGTCTAATGTTCTCCAAGCTAGCCTTCTCAATCTAGTTGACTAGACAACCTCACCTGCGCTTACCTAGATAACATCAGGAAAGCGGAGGTATGTCAAACACAGTCATCCTAGCAGAACATGAGTTGCAACCAAATTAAGACAAACCTGGGAACACAAGAGACTGATTCACATCAAAAGGAAGCCCCAAACAGCCGGGCGTCTTAAACCACGAGCCCCTAACCAGGACAACCCCCTTCGCCTCCGTCTTGGGGGAATCAGGGAGCCCGGTTACACATTGTAGCCAAGGACTATGGGCCGATATAGATAGTCGGCCCCCAGTCCCTAGCTTCAATATATAGATGAAACAAATCTCTACTAACAAAATATCCAGCTAGTAGAGGAAGTTAAGCACATTGCAACCCATTAAAATCCGAAAAACATTCGGATGAATAAGCGCAAGAGGTGCCCCGGTGACATGTAGGAATTGCTTCTGCTTGACAAGCGAGTGAAGTCAGTACCAAGCGCTCCGGGTGAAGTAAACGGCGTTATCAACTTCTCCTACAGTTAAGAAAGCCATTCCGTCCTACAATTCTAAGCTAATGTCGTCAGGAACTTGGCAGAAGGACCTCGGCTCCTCCTGAGCATAGAAACCCGCAGGTTGCTTGTAGTGGGCGACTCTTGGCTAGACCCCCTCCTGCGCCCAACCTGACTGGTGGAAGTCTTCTCTTGACCTCTCATCATTTTATAGGCAAACAAAGAAAGGGGATCAACTCGAGGATCTCTTAGCAAAGCGATGCGGGGACGAAACCTAATTTCGAGGAGCTTTTGAAGCCTATTAGGATGCCCTTAAGCACGAGTTAGCCAGCCCCGACCGGCACCGGTGTCAAGCGAGAGGTGTCATCATTTTTTACTTATAAACTTTAAGTTTGTTCATTCTATATAATGTGCAAACATTTGCTTGTACTATATATTCTATAGAGTGCATTACAAAAATATCTGAAGCTCCATATATGGAAGTGTTCAACATTTACAATATTTACATTGTTTACAAAAGAAACAAAACTACATATACATTATACCAAAATGTCTTCCAGTGGGCACCTAGTGATGTGTGGCCTTTGACTGCTGATGTAGATTGTCATATCCTCTAGTTTCCTCTTCTGTACCTATACGGATGAAACACCCGTGCTAAGCTTATAGCTCAGTGCGAATTAATACATATGGATGACCTCTAATAAGGGTCATCACACTTCTCTACATGCATACACATCTAACATATCATATCATTTAAACATGCTTATACATATTTCATATTTACTTATCATACCATGTTTCATTTCTTATCATTTACACTTTGCTTAAGTATTCTTGTCACAATATGCTATCGCATAGCAGTCTTTATGCTTCTCTTATCATATCATATCATTTCGTATGTCATATTGAGTCATTTGTTTTATGTTTAAATGCACTCATTAAACCTTAGAAGTGGATAAAGGAAACTATAAGTGCCCGAAGGCGCTATACTCACTGTACGAAACAATGGTCTATAAGAGTCCGAAGGTGTTGTTATCGTTGTTCGAGACAATGACCATCTATAAGGGCTCGAAGGCGTATGTGAGCTCAAATGGGACAGATCGGTATACTCTGAGGGGCTGTTTTTTTCTCCTAATAAACATGCCCATCTATCCCTACACAGGTTCTAAGCAAACAATCCATGTGTATTTTATGTTCAATACATATCTCATATTCTGAATAATTATTGTCATAGGTAATCATATCGTGTCTTTAATCATTTATTGTATTTTTTTGCATTTTTCATATCTCATTATATGCATGAATAACTATGGTTACCATGTATGCTTATGATCTATTTATGAGTTCATAATATGAATAACTAAGATTATCAGCAGGGCCTACTGTTTTTCGTGATTTCTAGACCTAATATGAGTTCCAATTTAATCAAGCTATATATGGATGGATTCTAGACTCAAATGGATTTCCATAGAGTTCAAGAACATTTGAAACGGAGTTCGGACGAAGAAGTTATGACCGTCCGAAGTTGGAGGTCACACATGAGTAGCCAATCCTAGCCGGCCCCGCCCGTCCTATCAAGCCCCGGCTGACTACGGAAAAACCTAGATTTCATCAAGGGTTATGTTCTTTACTGTCTATGGGCATATGGTTTGGAATATTGACTCGTGGGCTTTCATAGAGTCCAAGGGAACATCAGCGGAGTTCGGACGAAGAAGTTATGATCGTCTGAAGTTGGAGGTCACACATGAGTAGCCAATCCTAGCCCGGCCAGCCCTATCACTTGTTAGCTCTAGAAAACCTATATTTCAGCATGGTTTGTGTTTCACACCTACATCCCTCCTTAGGCATATGGTTGGAATCTTGACTCGATGGACTTTATAAGAGTCCGAGAACAAAACGGAGTTCGGACGAAAATATTATGGTCGTTGAAGTTGGAGGTCATACATGGAGTCTAATGGTGACCCTAACCTTCAAGCTAGGAAATTTGGCCCCCTTAGCCCGCAAGTGTTGGCCACTATCAGTTAAGCCGTTGCCACTAACCAGTAGTGACCCTAGCATTTAGTTGGCCACTAGCGTAGGCTAACCTGGCCAGTGCCTTTCCATTACCTTGTTCGAATTAAACGGACCATAACTTGTATTATAGAGGTCCGAATGGAGAAATTTAAAAGCCTAACATCAAGTTTACTGATGTGACTACAATTTACCTGAAGGATTCACTACTAAATTCCCTTTATTTCCTACCCAAAAACCAGTTCTAAAGTCAGATTAATGCTTATGAGCAAAATCAAGTAATTTCCCTTGGGGTAAGACACCTTCCACATAATGCTTAAATGCAAAGGAACTCAGTAGGAGAGAAATCCCAACACAATTAATGAGTTAAGAGTTTCCTAAGTCTCAAAATTTTGGGAATCCATACTTAGTTTAATCTGACAGATCAACCACGAAAACCAAACCAAAACAACTCGATCTAATCTAAAAGCTAATATACCCAGTAGGGTTCTTTTAGACCCAAATTCATCGAAAATGGGTTTATGGTTTTGATTTTTTTCATACAAAATCATAAATCCATACAAAATCCATAGCATCCATACTAAAACTAGACTTATACGCTGATATTCTTTTCTCCTTGCTTTCTTTCCCTTAACTCTCTTCTCTTCTTCTTCTTCCTTCTCATACATTATCTTCTCCTTATCGTTTTTGCTCTCCCAAAATGAGGCTCCCATTGATCTTATCTCCTTTTGTTTTACTTTGGTCCTCTGGCTATACAATATTTACTGAAATCAATTTATCTTTATTCTGATAGCCTTTCATCTTAACATAAACGCTGTCTATTTGACAAATTCCACTTATAATATACCCTTACTTCTTGAAATAATTTTTCCGTTTTTTGTTTTATTTCCCGAAAATTCTGATTTAACTTATATCACATCCTAAACATGTTATAAAACTATTATGACATATTTTGGGATATTACATGAATACATCCCTAAACCCTACGTACAGTTCTATCGTCGAAACCTACTAGGCGAAAGCATTCTAGGCAGACCAGAACAAAACAACCACAAACAAAACTATCGGTACAAGCAAAATCGGAAGTGAAGCAAAGGAAAAACCTACCAGGAGATTGAAAATGGTCGGAAATCTTCAACGGCTCCTTGTGAAAATCTTCAGAGTGTTCTGCGGATGCCAGAATTTTAGACCCAAAGGTTTCTAAATAACGATAAAAATTAACATATGGATCATATCCCTATATTAGCGAGGCCCCGGACATGCACATTAAATGAGTCAACGATCAACCACAATGCTCGAGACGTGCTCCTCTCACACACGTTTGAGTGTTCCTGAGACATTTTATCTTACAGGGAATCTAAAACACGCTTGAGCTCGCTGATTGTAAGCACCCAGCCCTTTGGATCCATCAACCATCGATCCCATAGTTCCATGGGCTGGGTTCGCTGGTACATAGGCCCCTTGATTTGCCTTACTTGGCGCATGGGCTGTGTATGCGGACAAAAAGAAATCAGTCGGAAATCCGAACACACTCCCCAACTTGATAAAGGCTTCTTGAAACGTATAAACCAGCTGCTCCACAACCGGCCTCTGAAAAGAAGTGAAAGATAGAAAGTTTGGTGCACAAGTATGCTAAAAACCAAATCTTATTAAAATGCAACAATAGGCATCAGTGGTCACACAAAACAAAAGCAAGTACGTCCAAAAAACCATGATAGATCCATTACAAATACGTCCAAGCAACTATACCAGATTGATTGTCAAAAGAAAAAAAAAAGTTAAAGAAAAAAAAGAGTCTGAAATATTCTATTTGAAGACTCCCCTCCTCTTAGCCATACACCTTGATCACTGCGACTCCAGAGGGTGCTAGAACAGGGCACCTAGCCCTAGCGAAGAACTCTGAAAGAGGGAAATTGGCATAATCGGGCTTCCCATCTAGGACATCCGGTGGTCCAACCTGGATAATAGATCTTGAGCCACCTGATATTCATTGTGACAAATAGGCGTAGAGATTTAAAAGCCTCCCTTTATAACTTCTCCACCTTTGCCTGCCTATAGACGCGGGTGAGGGAGGAAATCACAATAGGGAAACGAAGCTTTGTGTAACAGAAGAGGAATCTATTGGCAACTTCATAGACTTCGGAGGTTCACCCCCATATATATAAGGGTGGAACTTCAAAAGGCGCGTCGAATGCACCATTGGGACATCACGTGCCGTAGACGTATTGGAACATATGTGCAATAATCTACAATTCTCCATACTTAAGGTCTTGAAACACAATAATTTTTCCCGACTAGAAGGGCATAATCCTCAGCCGGGGGCATTGTAATGTGCCCATGAGCTAGACTCACTACTCGATAGACCCAGTGCTTGTGAGAGCCCATCGCTTGGCCCACTTCATGAAGCGGCTAAGGCGACTAAGTATTAAAGCGTGCGGGAACTAGCAGAACGATAGAATCTAAACCTCGTTTGGAATCCCAAAGTCTGACTGACCATCCTACCTCATATGAGAAGTTTTTTATGGATAAATATATTAAGGAGGGAATTACGCGCAGGATATTTATCCACAGATCTCCTAGTATCCAAATCTCATACGTCTCAAAAACATAATAAGGAAGAATTAGTCCTAGATGAAGAAAGATAGATCTTATCACAAAAATCACTAGATTATCTTTCCTATAATAAAGGAGAAATTTGAGTATAAAACAAAAAGACTCCTCACAAAGGAAAGATATGCAATTCTAGCGTATTCATTCATGCTTTTCTTTTTCGCTTTCTTTGAGTTAATCCATTGGAGAACGGCAGCGCATGCCGCCGGACCCCATGTTTTGCATAGTTTTATATCGCGCCCCTATTTTGATGCCGGAGGTCAGACGATTTAGAATAGCAGCGAGGTTTGACTCGGGTTAACTTGATTAGTCCGATTTGCCTGAAATTTTTATTTAATTTTTTTTTAAGTAGCTTAATAATTGAGATTTTCAAGAATTCATCTATAAAATTTGATATTTTGGCTATCTCTTTTGTAACATAGAGGTTTTAAAAATAATAATAATTATAATATATGATATATATATTTTACTTTTGTTGATTTTAACTATTTTATTTCAGATTTTAAATGTATTTTTAATATAATTTATATGATAATTAAATAAATTTACGAATGCATTTGAATTAAATAAATTACAATTTCAATATTAACTATATTTTTATTTATCTCATTAATCCTATTTTAAATATTTACAATTTCATTTTTTTTATTTATACTTTAAATTTTATTCAATCATATATGTTTTTTTTATAAAGATGAAGTTGTACTAGTTTATAAATTAAATTAAATTTAATAACTAAATTATCATTATATTTTAAATAATTTTATTACTTAAACTAGTGTTAATAACAAAATAATGTTATTTTTAAAAGAATTAACAAAAAATATATACTAATTTATTTCCTAATATGATTATATCTTTTAGCAAGATGAATTTTCAAACAAATAAGATATTTCATTGTGCTCTGAGTTGAGATGCATTTTTGAAAAAAATATTTTTTTATTCCAAACATAAATGAAATTTACGTTGTTAACATTATAAATTAATTAATAAATGATCATCGAGGATATACATCTTTCTAATATAGAATCATTTCTAATGTGGAATCACACGTTACTATTAGATATAAGGAGGAACGATGAGGATGAAGATTAGAGGCATATGAGATTTCATTTGATACTTTGGAGTTGTTTTTCTTTGATATGTTATTAAATTGTTACTTTATTGTTTTGAATCTTTATTTGTTAGTTAGTTTAATTCTTTAGTTATAACGATTACAATATTATTTGTTTATTAATGTTTGTTTTACTATTATTATATTGCTTAGACTCAATCATTTCATATATTAATTATTATTATATATTTGTATATTATTTATTTTATTTGAAGAATGATGAATTTGTAAAATTATTAAAATATGAAAATAATTTTGATATAATTAAAAAATAGAAAAATCTATTGATGATGAAATAATTATATCGATGATGATTTTAACATTTAGAATTTGATCTGCAGTCATGAGTGTTTATTTTGTTTCGAACTTAGAATTTTTGTAATGATGGAAATGGTAATGGTTTTATTATTTTGCTTGTTATTTTTGTTTGAAAATGTTTGTGATAATGGACATTTAGTGTTTGATTTTTATGTTTGATGTCTTTTCCTTTATTGTATTTTATTATTAAGAAAAAGCTATAAAATGATATTTAGTGAGATATATAATTTTTTATTTATATTAGATGGGGTCTTGTCGAGCAAAAGTCCTCCTTTCGAGTATCTTTTTCGCCCAAGGCCTCGAAAGGCTTTGCGCCTCCATCGTCTTATCGCCCAAATAAGCCTTAAAGTACATGAAATACGTAGCGTTACGATTGATAGAAACATCAAAATTAAAGATTTTAATAAAAAGAAAAAAAACATATAATATTTTAGTTTTATAATTTTTTATGCATATGAAAACAAATTGAAGAGGAAGTATTGTTTAATGGATTATTTTTATACTAGAGATTATAGGTGAATGATAAATGTTTTCCAATGAATCTTTACTTTATTTTAATTTTTTATCATAGTTTCATAATATATATATATATATATATATATATATATATATATATATATATATATATATATATATATATATATATAGCTATATATATATATATTTAGTTATTTAGTTTTTATTTTATATATTTAAACATTATTACAAATGCTTATTTAACCAAATACTTCAATTTTATAAGTGCTTATAATGATATTTTTAGTAATTTCATTTATTATAAATCTTGAGTAGTAATGCATCCAAGCAGCATTAAAATGATAATATCATGCTTTAAGATATGCATACAAACACAAATAGATTATTGAATAAAGTATTTATAATATAAGCTTTCATATAATAAATTCTTATAAAATAAGTACTTAATTAAATTGTTTACCCAAACATGACCTAATTAACAAATTAAAGAATGAAAATAAACATACTGCATGAGGGCATGTGTATATCAATCAAGAGGCGATATGTCATGCCCCTACCCCCGTCCAGAGAGGAGGAGGCGCGGCATGGGGCCAAGACTCCTTTGTTTTGATTTTGACATTGGTGGACCAATTTCGATCATACATTCATAATTACATAAACTTATAGAACTACCACCATAGTGGTGCTTAATGTTCTTGTACATATACTCTTGAGTCTCATTCTTATACATAAACAAATTCCACTATTACAAAAATATTATATTTATTACAAAACACTCATATTGCTGTGTTGGCCCTGTTGTATGCGGAATGTCTTGGATGTCCTCTTCAATACCTACACGGATGAAACACCCATACTAAACTTATACCTTTGTGAGAAACAGATAACGGATATGACCATTGGGGGTGGTCCACATACATATAACAAAATCGTTCTCCGAGTTTATGTATAATTTTCGTATATCGTAGTGCCTCTTGGAATTTGCATTATCCGTAAGGTTGAGCGAGGAGATCTTGTACGAGAAGGTACTCGTAAGAACAATACGAATAAAATTGATTTCTTACATAGCGCCTTATTGTTCATTATTAGATTCTTATCATATAAATGTTTGCATTTATAGACCAATAACAATTAATGATAGGGACGCAACACGATAGGTACCTTGTCATACTACCCTGCTTTGAGTGAAGAAAGTCTGGCTTGGTGAACTCTTTAACACCTTTTGACATGGTAGGCCCATTTCATATATAATTTCATAATGGGAAATAAAGCATATCTTACCACCCAGTGGTGTTTAAAAGCTATCCTGTACATATTCACGAGTCTCATTTACTTGTACATAAACAAATTCATTTATTAAAGCTTTTTACGTTTACATTCCAAAACCAAAAATCAAAACTACATCAGTGAACTCCTATTCTTTGTGTTGACCATGTTGTTGTATGCGGAATCGCCGAATATCCTCTTGGTGCCTACGGATAGAGCAGTCCCCAAGAACTTTATAAGCACAGTGGGAAGCCAGTAACATATATGACCACTTGAAATTAGTTACAATTCTGAATAGATATAACATAATGCATATATCGGAGTTACGTATAAACGGATTCTATAACGAGTTTTCATATCTCAGTAAGAGTTCGAACAAAGATCTTGTACAGAAGGTACCCATAGGTACAATACAGAACAGAGCCGAACCGATTACTTATGCTTTCTTATTGTTCATTATTCATATTCTTATCATATAAAAGTTTCATGCATCATTTTATTCAGATACTTTTCTTATAAATGTTTGCCTGTATAGACCAGTAACAATGAATGAGAGGGACGCAGCACAATAGGTACCGAAGTGCTTGTACGATCTTGAGAGCAGGAGGTGCGAAGCACAATGCGTGTACGCCCATGTAGCGAAGTATCATTAGCATTAGCGGGAGTCGTAGCCATTCGAGAGGCGATGCGCCCCGCGTAACAAAAGCCGCCGTAGCACTAGCGGGAGTAAATTACTAAATGAGCGTACCTATTCATTCACTGCCGGTCTCAGACGGTGTATACAATTATATGTGTTTCTGAGCTTGTTATTTTGTTCTTACTCACATTAACAAATAAGAGCAAGAAACAATGTTTACCCAACAACAGGATCACCAAGACAACGAGTTACAAAGCACTTTTCATATAACTTTTATACATTTACTGACCCTTTCATTCGGAGTGCCGAAAAACCAACAAAAGCAGGGTTGGGACCGTACTCGGACCTCGACCAACTTTGAGTACCGGTACTCACTTTTGAATGCAGATGCCAACATTCTCTAGATCTTAAACCACTTTAGTCTGGGTATAACCTCCTACGGACGAAAGCGGAGTTTGAGAATGCGGTACTCAAATTCAATATCAATACTCAATATCCTTTAGACCCGAAAACAAGCTTAGTCTTGGTACTCGTCTTTGATATCCGTCTTAAATATCTTTTAAACCAAAAACAACTTTGAGTACCGATACTCATCTTTCAATACCGGTACTCACCTGCGATTTCTACATATTTGCCTATTTTCACCCGTAATTTTCAACCAAAACACATCAAAGAAAACAACTCCAAAACTTGACTTGAACCAACCAAAACCACTAAAGCTCAAAAAAACCAACCAACAACACTTTCATAATGGAAGTTAGGTTTTTTCTAACAACCCATAAACAAGTATGGCTTGTGATAGTTTCCATACCTTGATTTCTTGAACTTCTCTTCTTCTTTTTCTTACTTGAGCAAGGGGTAGATCGAAATGAGAAAAACAAACTAAAATTTTTGGAACCATCTTACTCATGCGTAACTATCTCTTTCTCCCAAAAGATGAAAATATCTACATCAATCCATAGACCAATTTTGGTCTTGTCCAATTTGGCCTAAAGCCATGTTTGGCTTATCACATTTTTGGCTTAATTTTTCCTTTTGCTTATTAGTCCTTTCACTCCCATCTATTTGCAAATGAACTTATCTAAATTCCTACAATATCATATAATCTCCTCGTGTTAAGACCTTTGAGTCCTCATATTCTAATCGATTTAACGGCAGTGCTTGTATTAATTTCGGTTTTATACTTTTTTTTTCACTCTTAGCACTTAAATTCCGAAAAATACAAATTTTACTTTTTTTTTACTACAAAACTATAATAAAACTACTAGGGTCTAATTCGAGGTGTTACATACCCAAAGGTACGGTACAGTACTGAACATGGACGTGCATGCCCACGTAATAGAGGTGTTGTAGCCGCAATCACGGGAGTCGTCACTAAACGAGAGCGTGTTTGCCCATATGAAGTGCCATTAGCAGCGGGGAGTGTCGTCGCGAACAAAGGCGTGTACGCCTACATGCTTGGTGTCGTAGCCGCAATCACGGGGAATGTCGTCGCCACGAGACGCTCTGATTATATGTGTTTCGAACTAGTTATTTTATTCTTAATCCGTTCATGAATAAGGCAAAGAATAATGTAATCCAACGACAGGGATGTCGCCCTAAGCGAAGCGAAAGCTTATTAGCCAATGACAGTCTGCATTTTCATATAACTATTATACTTGTACGGATCCTTACATTCACTTATTAGGATCCTCATTAATCCAAATTTATGCCTAATTATCTTCCATTGAAAGTCCAAACAAAAGAGTAACGAATTCTAGAATGGTGAAGAAATAACAAAGCTTTGGAGCGTAGCTTGGCCTAGGCCGTGACGAAACTTCCGAAGTGGGTCTCGGTGCTTTAGGAGTAGGAAATCCATGGCGTGCACTCCTACGCTGTGTAGGGGTGTCATGTAGAACCAGAAAATGGACCAATTTTGGCCATTTTACTAGAAATCTTTCAGCAAAACAAAACCTTTCGAAACCCGACCACCAAAATGACTTAAAACCCGACCAAAATCATGTATTGAAGAGTTAAGGTTTTACAAGCAAACATAGACAAAGAGGTAGTTAGGTTAATTTCCTAACATCAAATGAGAAATTTCCATACCAAAGTTTCATACTTATAGTTTTCATACCAAAGTTCCATACTTATAGTTTTCATACCTTAATCTTCTTGAAACCTTCAAAACCCAGCTTTTCTTCCTTCCTTTTTATTTGAACAAGAAGAACTCCAAAGCAAATGAAGAAGAAATGCCCAACATGGCTCCTTCTCTCCAAATCGTTGCCCTAAGTCTTCTCTAAGCCAAAATGAGAAAAATCTTCTCATTCCAAGACCAGTTTTTGGTCTTATCACCAATTTAGCTTAAGGCCATGTTTGGCTTATCACATTTTGAACTTAATTTATTAGCTCTGGCATTTTAGTCCTTTATCTTTCTTTCATTTGCAACTCAACTTATCAAATTTCTACCATATACTTTTCTTGTGTTATGACATTTGGGTCCTTATTTTACAAATTACCAATTTAACATTTTTCCCACTTTACACTTAATTTTTGAAAAATACAAATTTTACTTATATTATACCCTAAACATGTAATAAACTATTAAAGTATAATTTGAGGTGTTACATAATATCATATTTTTGTTCTCATTGGTTTAGTTTCACCATCTTACTAGGGGAGTAGTCATATGACTCATCCATCTTAGCGGGCAAAATAAGATGACTCTAACTGCCTCTCTATCCATGTTTAGAGGGAATAGGTAGTTTATTTTAATTATTATATTTTTCTTATCTATAAAAAAAAATTAATTATTATCTTTTATTTGTCTTTATAGCCAGTGACATTAATACGTGAAATTATTAGGGTCTCATGCTTTGTCAGTAGTGCCAGTTCGTTACTGAGAATGCGGTTATATTACGTGATAGGTTTCTTATCGCGTGTTCGCTCGGAGTGCTTTGGAATTAGTTTGGGTGTGGTATAGAGCAAGAGGCGTTTCGAGTGTGTGCAGGCTCGTTTAAAACACATCATAGTCGGACAAAAAAATAAAATGGAGGAGCATGCGAAGTTCAGATGTAAGTGATCATAATTCATAACATGTGAAGACCAGACATACCCAATGTTAAAAAATAGACGAGTTAGAAAACCATGTGAGACAAAGAAGTCCCAATGTTAAAAACAAAGAAGCTAGTTGTTAAGAATATTCTCTTTTTCTTCTTGTCCTTTTTAATCTTTTTCTTTTATGTAATAAGACAACTGAAGGAGTCAAGTTGTGTTGTGATCAACTGGAGAAAAGTACTAGGGGAAATAGAATCGACCACATACCAGATGCAAATATTTATTAAAGAGTTAGGAGAAAGAAACTGAGATGTGGCTTCTGGATTGTTGGGGTTGCCTGCCCAAAGCTAAGCTGCATAATCCTCTTGACTTTCTTTAAAGCCAAACAACTGAGACAATGCTCTTGTAAGAGTCCATTGAGCTTTGCTCACAAGCTAAGTGATTTAAAGCCAAGCTGTACCAACCACTCCCAGTGCCACCTCATTAACAAGGCTCAACTTGCAATCTGAGGGAATGAAGAACATGCACTAGACTCATAAATTCATTGGAATTTGGTTTGGATTCATTATGATGAATTGTGTCAGTTTGGGATTCATCAATGTCTCCAAAGGGAGAATGGATCATCTGCGCATCATGAATAACCCATGTGATTCCAGACAAGGCAGATCACTGTCCAGAGTATTCTGAAAACTTATCCTCCGAACTGCTTTTGACATTTTGCTGGAGCATCCAGTTCATATACACTGCTTGGTCCTTCATTTTTCAACTGTCATCTCGGTTTCCTCTACTCAGCTACTAAGAATCCATTTCCAGCATCTCATTTAGGGAGATTGCTTTGGACAAAATGGTTTACCACAAGCCCAGCTTAAAACTCAGAAGACAGGATGTAGACCAACGTCATTATAAGGACTCACCCTCCCTTTTGGCATTTTGTCAATGTGATCATGTGGTGACTACTGAGATTACCAATAGTCCCCACATGAACAAGAGCCGTCTTGGAAACGATGGAACCGATTGGTGTCTCTCGATGATTTCTCTATCAGTACCTTTGATACAAACAGTTGCTGAATGACAATCACCACATACTCCTGATATTCTTCTTGATCCGAATAGGAGCTCCAGCAGGTGTGTTCAGAAGTGCAAATGCCAGAGCAAGCTTCTCACTATGATACTGCAATTTTTCTTCCCTCTCCTGCTGGTCCACAAACAGAAGCACATGGCTAGGGTCTGGGACATACCCGATCTCCTTGATCTTCTCACTTATCTCCTCCCACTTCCTATGGATTTCCTTTATCTGTGGGTGAGTTTCATCATTTGCTACAAACAGATGAACTGCATTCTCAATCTCCACCCAACTACAGGCAGGTTGCTTTTTCACCTCTCTTTCATCAGCTTGCGCACTTTTGCAACATCGGTTCATCTACCAGCACAGGCATAGATATTTGAGAGCAACATACGTGAGCCTGAATCATGAGGATCAGCTCAAGCACGCTCAGCATAAACACCCAATTCTATATTCTTATGCATCCGACAGGCTCCAAGCAAAGCTCCCCAGACAGCTGCAGTAGGTTCAATTGGCATTTCCCTTATGAACCTCTCTGCCTGATCAAGAAGACCAACTCGACCAAAAAGATCAACAACAGTGACGTAGTGTGGCACGTCTGGCTCAACCATGTACTTCTTCATTAGTTCAAAGTAGATAGTCCTTCATCCAGAGCCGTGGCTACAAGCAGTAAGAACACATAGGAAAGATATTTCGTTAGGTTCAATTCCAATCCTCAGCATTTGTTCGAAACGGTTTATGGTTTCCCTCCCAAGCCCATGTTGGGCATACCCAGTCAGCATAGTATTCCAAGAAACTACATCTGGTTTTACCAACCTATCAAAGACTCTTTTAGCATCATCAATGCAGCCCGATTTTGCGTACATGTCAAGAAGGGTGTTGCCAATAAAAGCAACAAGCTTTAAACCAGTTTTATCATGGGCATGAACCCATTTGCCTTGCTCCAGAGCTCCGATGCTTGCACAAGCACTGAAGACACTGGAGTAGGTGAAATGGGTGGGTTGAAAATTTTCCCTTTGCATCTTCCAGAAAAGGCGAAGAGCATGTTCTCCTTCACCTTTCCTAGCATGCCCAGAAATTAAAGCATTCCAGGGGACCTCAGTCTTGGTTGACATCCCATCAAAGACCAGCAGGGCTGCATCCATATGGCCACATCTAGTATACATGTCCACAAGAGCACTTCCAACATAAATATTTGATTGGTAGCGCCATACTTGAAGACCAAAACGCATGGTGCATTGGGTCAAGGCAATGTTCTAACCCAGAAGCTTTGAGAAGACTGGAAAGAGTGAAGTGATTGGGTTGGAATCCGAGGCGAAGCATTTGAGGGAACAAGAGGAGTGCATCTCGGGGTCGATCATTCTGAGAATAGCCAGTAATCAGGGCAGTCCAAGTAACCATGTCTTTCGTAGGCATTTCATCGAACAACCGGCGAGCGTCATCTAAACAACCACACTTTGCGTACATGTTGATGATGGTGTTTCTAAGGACAAGGTGATCGTCCAAGAAATGGGAATCGATTAGATGGGCGTGAATGATTCTGCCTTGCTCCACCATGCCCAAGCAGGTGCATTCTTGACAACTTACTGTACAGATTATAGTCTGGAACCAGAGCACCGCGTTGGATTAGATCAAGAACATAAAGCCCAGTTCCCCGTTCAGATTGGCTCTTTCGGAGGAGATCCTTATCTTGGATGACACAGCCAGAGGCGGCGTTCTCATCTTCAACCTCGAAGAAGGGAGCGGCTGGAGCATGAATTGTGACGAACCCAAACGGAGATGGAACAAGTATTCTCCGAAAAACGGCGGCATTGAACAAGGTCGAATTACGAAGACGCATGTTGTTCATGTGTTGAAAAGATTATGCCTCACAATCTTAAATATATGAAGAGACAAACTTTACCCGCCTATGAATCACCGGACCGGCGCCACCGTCAAATTTCCAGACATGGGAATCATAAGAACCAGTTGGGAAAAATAGGCATCATCCTATCAATTTTAAAATAATTCCACATCCATCATAAGAATTCTTTTAAGTATCCATGATCCAAGCTATTCTCAAAAGAAATAATTAGGAATCTCTCAATATATCATCATAATTAGTGATATTGATTAGTTATGTTAAGACATTATTAGTTATATATTCGTTAGTATAACAGATTGATAGAATTATAATTATTTTTTATGAGAGAAACCTCATGGATGCCAAATTCTTCATGGTGAATATCTAAATATTTTTAAATGTGGAGATGATACATTTCCTTTTTATTCTGACACAACCCTACAGAGTACACAAACTACCAAGGTTGTGCAGGACATGGAGCTACTTGTCTCTAATTATATAACATTCTTATTCCAAGTTTCCTATTATGATTTATGAATAGTGTGATTTACCATCCAATATTTGGGTAAAATAATTGAGGTCTCTTCTAGAGCTTTTGTAGTTCCTTTTAGATTATATCGGGATTAGTTTGGATATGGTATAAGCTTACAAAGTCTGCTCAGTGTGCATGACCCGTTTGGTCAACCGCGAGTCCGCTCTTACCCAGAAAAGAATGGGTAATTGATTTGATTAAATGACTTTTTGAAAACTCAAATTTTTTGAGGGAAGGGTACAAGGTTTGAGTCTCAATTAAGACAAATTTTTGAAAAACAAGCTACTATATTGTAATACAAAGTGAAAAGATGTAAAAAAAAAAAAAAACCTCAATTTGAAATTTGATCCTTCATTAATTCTTACTTGATTTTGACAAAAAATGTCCTCATTTTCTTGTAAAAATAATATTTTGTTTTAAAGGCGATGTAAATACATAAAATAAGAATAACATTTTTATACAAAATGGATTATTTTTTCAAAAAAAACATGGAAAATATTAAATTCACAAATTTATGAATATTTGATGTCTTTTAACCAAATATTTCTTATGAATATTAAGGTGAGTTCCTTTGTTCACAATAGATGCTAGAAAAGTTGTTTTGAAGATTATTGTGATTATTTGTTTAACTGAATTCTTAACCTTTTTCTCCATAGACAAAAATGATAAAAAAAAAAAAAAGCAAGTTGGAGGTGCTCCTCCAACCAGCTTCTGCAGGGCCCAGTTAATGACCAGTTAATCATTCAATGACTCTAAGAGAACTCGAACACTGTAAAAGAACAAACTCAAGACTGGACCAACTTAACTATCCCTCAAAGGTTGGAGTGCCGTGATTTTCGTGAAAAATGAAAATCTTACTACACTACTTCCAGCTCTGAATGCTCTTGGCGCAGCCACATTATTCATTGCTGCTCCAAAAGAATCACCATGAGACTTAAATTAACAAAAGAAGAAATAGAAAATATTTTTGTATTATATAAGGAATGTGTCTGAAATGTGAAAGTGGTAAAAAATAAAAATAAAGCTAAATAATATGTTTCCAAGTCAAAATGTAGCCTAGAGGAGTCTTTAACACTAACAAATTTTTGGCACAAATCATCAGAACACCAACTTGATACACAAGTAATCCATTTTTCTAAGTTCCTAAATATCTATACAATCCACATGTCCCCGCTAAGAATTCTGCACAGAGAGGATAATCATCATTTACAGCTGAGCAAAACAGAGTTTACGACATGCATGAGAAGGCGAATGCTTGAAGCTTCTGCAGCAGAGGTTGTGGGTATGTTTCGTTGATGGCCCAGTATCTGGTAAACCTGCTCGAAGATCAGCCGGACGTGCAGTGCGATCATCGGATCTGCAGGGTTTATGGCGACGGCCACATCTGTCATCCATGTGAGCTTTCTGGGTGTTTCCTTGCTGATATCACAGGCCAATTGTTGGAGAAGGGCTAGCAGAACTCCTTGGCTCAGAGGTAGAGGCACCATGGACAAAATCCCCTGCAAATCAACCTGGTGATAGAAGAGGAAAATGAAATGTCAATTTGTTTCCACTACGATCTCATCGGTTCCTGAAATTATAGGGTATTTTTTAGCTTGAAGGTTCTCCCACTGATGGCTAGTCTTTTGGGTTGAGCTTTCCTATTGGATTTGAGTTCCTATCATTGGTGTTTTCATTAGGCAGGTGTAGCAAATGGCTACCTAGAAAGGGTCACGTGCCCCAAAGGATCTGGGTGAAAAGTTATCGAAGTGTAAGGCTGCCCGCGGACGTTCGGCTTCTCTAGGGGTAGACAATGATACGATCTCATATCGGTCAGAAATTGTGGAGTCGTAATTAAGGCTAGAAGGTTCTCCCACCCTATCGATTGGGTCTTTTGGATTGGGCTTGGGTACGTATCAGTTTCCTACCTACCCTGCTCACGTCATCAATCAGAAAACATGAAGACTCTCCCTAAAATACAGCTATCCATATGTCTCAAGCTTACCCTACACAAGCATGGGCAGAACTTACAAGAGAACATAACCATGATACTATTGAGACATCACTTCTCTGCAGAGCTCCAGTGAATGCTTCCTCGTATTTGCGCTCAGATATCAATCTGGATAGTTCTTTGGTTGGATCCAAAGATGCTTCAGCCTGTTGTAAAAATATAGAGCTCTCTCGCTCAGATAAAAAACTAAATGCCTCACAATAAGTAATTGCAGGAGATATGTAAAGATAATAAACAAAGACTGCATACCATCTCATACAGACCAGCCAATGGTCCGTTACTGCAGCTGTGTAGCCAAAGGATTCACTGTTTTGAGTTTACCTGTACTCTGTGGCTAGAAGTTGGCGGTGGCCATCGAACTCTCCGCTTAGTGTTTGATTGATGATGTGGAATTAATTGCATCCTGCAAATTCAAATTGGCATCACACTTAGAAGGCGAAAAAGGATATGGTTATACATCTAGCATGGAACACCAGCTTGGGAAGTTTAATGGAAATTTAGGAACTATAATTATCAAGGGCCACTAGTTTTTATCTTCACCTGATTTGCAATTGTACAAAACAGAATAGCTATTTCCATTATGTTTTTCACCCGTAAAATCATAGCAGTTGACAATAACATTAGGTCTACCACGATCCAGCAAACATAAAATCTATGCTGAATAAACTACTACTTTCAAGAATACAAAAACTATTTTTTTTCCATTTTATCTATATAAAAGAAAAATAATACAAAAACTAATTTTAGAGCCTGGTTCCAGATAGGAGTTAGGATCACATTCAAGGGATCTCCAATGAAAAATACATAAACAAATACAAACAAACAAGTAATGTATATTAACCATATCTAATCTGCCACTTATTATTCATGTCATTCTAAACATACCCTCAAGGTAACAGCCAAGTTTGAATGTGTGGACTCAAACTGCTGCTGAGCAACGAAATATGTTTGGCAAACCCTTTCTGAAGTGTAGAATCCAACATGATCAAACAAGTTTTTGCATGTGATCTCAAATGCTGGAATAGCCGAAGCTTCAAAGTAGACCTCAAGTCTACAATTAAGGTTCAACCATTATAATTCTAATAGTTATAAGCAGTAAAACAGTGGAACTTCAATCCATAAAATGGAGTGCAGATTATTCATTTCGATAAAAAAACAACAAACCAAAGCAATAACATTCTTCAAGTCAATAGAAAGGCACTGAAAATATACCAAGGTAAATATGAGCTACTAGAAATTCCCTCAGGACTATTATCACTTCAACATGAATTAGAATTCACACAAATTTGCAAAACAGGGGGGAAAACATCCTATTTGTACACCCAGGCTCTACACATGAGCTGCAAAAGAATGATTCTGAAGGAGTTTCAGTAGGATGCAACAATCATAAACAGAACTCACAACTTCAGACTTATTCCTGTAAGGATTAGGGCAAAAAATTCTCTCTCTGGAAAATAACACCATATTATCAATGGGCTAAAACAATATAAAAATTAATTGAAGGGACATGTGTTGCGCACAAAAGAAGAAAGCCCATCAAATTTGAGTACAAATATTTTCCAATCAACAATTCAATATTCAAGTGCAAAAGTTATCATTTCACTATTCCCCATAAAGTAAAGATTCTCTCATTTCTGGGAGAAGTAAAGGTCTTCTGAAAGCCAAGATCATTCTAAGATAGGTCATAGAGGAAGATCAAACTCTCCTCATTGATTATAGTTAAATTGTATGGATGATCATAGTTTAATAAGTGCTGCACACATTGCAACAGTTTTGGAGCTTCAGACTGAAACTGAATGCATTCTAGGTTTCAATAAAATAGCTTGAACAACTAAGTAATATTCTTCCTATATAAAACTGATTTACTGTTCCAATTAAGCAATTATGTGGATCATTTTTGTGAAACTTGTAATCAGGAACTTTGAATTTACTTCAGGTTTGACTACATCTCTTTCAGAACCAGCATAAGTTCTTGCTGAAAATATATAGGTAAACATTTAGATAAGAAAGAAACCCAGTGATATTCAAACATCTAACTATAGATAAAATTTAGGCTAAACCAAGCCACCGCTCAATAGTAAAAGTTCACAATTGCGTTTATAGACATCCCAACCGTGATGAAGTTGTACTTACTTGAAGAGCTTGCTTGCCAGAAGTTTGAAACCATTGAATTTGCTAACCAATGCAGGTCGAGTTTAGTGTAACTTCTCTAATTAGATTCACGACCATATAAGCCCAACCCTTCTGTGCAGAACAAATAATAAATTACTAGATATAAATCTACAGATTAACTATATGGAAATTGCATGTCACATTATGTTTAAAATGTGCATTTAATTGGCAATCCATCTATATTTAAATGATAAAGAAAATAAGTCCCGTAACAGAAAATGGTGATGAATGACACCACAAAAATTTTCAAATAACATTCTCCATTATTCTTAATTCATAATGATGGGTATATTTCATGAAACAGAACTTCCCCAATGATTTGCACAAGAACGCTAACATAGAACAGAAAAACGAGCAATTAAAATTCAATTAGACACTCAAAAAGGCACTAGATATTGATAACCCTTAATATTCAGACCTGGAATGATTCAGAAATAGCTGAAGAAATGGTTTTCTCTATAACTGGAGTAATTGCACGAGCTAGCTAGTCCAACTACCTTCTTCCTTCTTGATTGTTTTCTCATATGGATGGCAAGTCTTTGTTTATACAATTGGTGATCAGATTTATAAGCTGCTGCATACGGTCTCGTTCTAACTTCTCATGTTTTGCATTTTCCTCTTGGAATCGAGCCCATAGGGCATCACTGTTGGCCTTCACAATCTTTTCCATACTTCGGCCCAATGATGCTTCTAGTCTTCTACTTTCCTTGGTAACAGGAACGGTTACCATCGCATTCATCTGCTTCTGCATCTCCTTTTGCATATTCATCAACTGTAAAATATTAAAGAAGCCTAAATAAGAATGTGATATTCTAAGCATATTAACTTATCTATGATAGATATATAGACTAGAATTTGACATTCTTAGAAACCTCAAGTCTCAAAGATTATATTATAGTAAGTCCAAATGGGATAACATTCTAAGCATGTTAAAGGGCTCTTTTTAGTATACCTCAAAATTAATACTTTGCGTTGCCTGTGACTTATTTTTGTAACATATACTGCTTTTTACCAACCCGGAAAAAAATAATTTCTAAGCATATTAATTTACCTAAGACACATAACTAAGACAAGATTAGAGATTCTCAGAAACCATACGTTCTGAATTAATTATAACCAACATTTGACACAATATGCAACAAAGCCGGAATTGTTGGAATAGAGGTGAAAGTTTTTCATGTTATCATGCCAGCGCCAGAGAAAAATGCTCCAAGGCATACCCTAAATGTAAAACATCAAGCACCAACTAGCAGTGGTTCTTTGCTGGTGGTCTGGAGAAAATACACTCTTTTATCCTAAATTTTTTTATCTATTTCCAACCCTAACCATCTCTCTTACAGGAAAGATACATATCCATGTGGTTGGTTAAGTTCTGCTTGCAACCATTCAAGGCAGTACTTGAATCATCCTTCTCTATTTTCTTATCTCTCTGAACAATTCAAAACCCTTATTGGGGACTGTTGATACTTACATCATTAGATGTTACATCTTATAAAGACCATTTCAAAAATTTTAATGATAGAAGATGAAAGACGAGAGGATGATCCTTCAATGTTTCGAGGAAAATATGAACCATTACAAATCAAAAAGGACATGGAATGTTCAAGGGAAACCCTAATAGTGTTAATAGGTACACTTAATCCAAGAAAGATACACAATCAATGCTTAAGTAATACAAGACATCAAAACCATCCATTGGGATAAAAACATCTATGTTATGATACAAGATCATCTAAGCCTTAAAGAAAGCATAACAAAAACCATAATTAATAAATTTTCAGCTCCAATACATTACTTAGATGATAGAGATTACCAGGCTAATCACAGCACCCAAATATAAAATAACTGATAAAAAAGAGAAGCTTATCATCCACCTTTTTTAATGGATAAGAAAGCAATAGATTATGAAACAAGGTACTCCAAAATAAACACCTGAAAGTACGCAGAAGGTATACAAAGGGCACCTAAGAGCACCTCAGAAAAGTAAAAGCGGAACAACAAAAAACAACAACCCTCAGTAGGCCGCAATCTTTCAAAATCCAGCAATAGAAGCACCCAGAGGTTAGAAAGAAAAGAAAGTTTAAGGCATTGGATTAGATGCCCGTCATTTTCAAATGCCTTAGTTTTCTTTCCTTCCAAACTATCAAGAAAAGGTACAGTGAAATTATCATCCACCTCAGGTGCAGAGTAAACTAACTAACAACAATGCTTTTTCTTTGTATTACAAGACCACCCATGCCTATCAAAAAAGTAGGGACCACCCATGATTAACAGAAATGTAGTACATTAAGCAGAAATTATTACAAGGCATGACTAGATATCATCTAGATATTTTGTTACCAATATACCAATATTTGGGACTTCATTTATCAAGAAGTCTAAATAATCATGAACCACACATACAAAGTTCCAACTTTAATCTTTTTTTTTAAATAACAATTTGAAAACCAGCATCCTGCATAGTAAATAGTGAGAAAAAGCAGCATCTATTGATGGAGGGACTTGAGCTGCTACTTGGTTCATTGGGCGAATCTGTAGGTTAGAGAAAAGGACTGGGAGAGGGACTTGATGGACCAGAAACATGAGAATTTCTTCCCTTCTGTTTTGCCTTGGATGGGACTGGGGACTGGCACTGTGTGGGAGTGGTTGATTCACCAATCTTTGCAGACACGTCTCCTGTTAAATCTTGGACATCTTCGTTAACAGTGTTCGGAGATTGGTCTACTGCTTTAGTAATAACATTAGCATCAGTGGCCTGCTGAGCCTCCTCAATGGAATAAGTTTCCACACAGTAATCTCTAGTCATTTGAATGCTAAGATCGGAGGCCTGTGAGCAAAAGGACTTCTCCTTTTTCTTGGCAACAATAACATGGGATTCTCTCCGACTTTCAAGCTCGTCATTTTTGCTGATTCCTGGAATTCCTGTCTCACCTACAACTTTAACCTCTACTTCAACGCTTTCTATATCATTGTTGACAGCCACATCATGGATCTTTGCCTCTCCCACACCTCTGTACCCTGAAATCCCAGGAACTCTCTGATGGGCAGACAATATCTCAGGCAGATTTATCAATTAAAGTAGGATGTTTTAAACATTAAGGAGGATTAGGAACCATTGAAATATCATTTTGTGCAATAATTTTTTCATCCTTCCTCAAATTCTCCCCTGAAGGAGGAGCATCAACAAAAGTTTCTCTAACAGTTGCCACTCTCCTATCAATTGAATAATCAAGAATTGGTTGCTCACCTGGGATGCCCAGTGGTGTACTGATGTCAAAAGCCATTTGATGGACTTCTTAAACCAGATAATTTTCCAGATAATCTTGGACTCAAAGGAAGAGGGGGTGATGCAGCATGAATATTTTCAGAACTGACACTTAATGGTAAAGCACTTGACTTAGACTCCATACTTGAAGTAGCAGTTTCTGGCTTGTGGCCTAGAGAAGAAGCCAAGTTTACAGGATGTATCATGGACCATTTCAGAGCTGCTAGAAATATTGATGGCAGGGGCTGTACTACTACCAGCATCTCAACATGTTTATTTCCATGTGATAATTCCAAAGTATCGCAAGCAGCAGAATTAGCAGCATTGAAACCACAAGAAGTACTGGAGTCAGTTTTCTCCAATTCCGAGTTCTCTACAGGTGGTGGCAGGCATTGTGATAAGTCCAAGGCATATTGCTGAATAGCATGTGTCTGGAAACAATAGACTTGTACAACATGTTCTCCATCTGGTAAGCTATCACTTGTTCCAGTAAGACTCAAAATTGGCATAGTGACTGTAAACTCAGCTATGTAATCCAGGCAAGTCGCGGCAGGATAAGGCCCATATTCTATGTGCACAGCATACATAGCATTTTTCTTTGCATTGCCAATACAGAAAAGAAAGACCAGCGCATTAGCAGCGCTACAACTTGATTAAGAATGCATCCTCAGCCCTGGGTTCCGCTGAACTCCTTAAATCTAAGGAGTCTGTGTACACTGCCATGATTCAACATCACTGAAACCCAGTAACCATCCCCTTCATCACTTGTTGGGGCCCATAATTTCACTTCCGTTCAGTGGTCCTGCAAATCAGAATTAGCAGCCATTAACATAGAAGATATATATACAATGTATGGCAATCCTAGACTGTAAACTAATATGAATAGATTAATACCATCCATGTACATTAAAATACTTATTTGATTCTTTGTATTAAAAACAAATTTGCATAAAGATGACTGGGGGAACATACGCTGTGATAAGAATAATATGATCAGGACGGTGAGGAGCAGTCAAGAAGGTAACAAATTAACAGGTTGACCATCATGTGGCCCCTCAATACTGCAAGGGAATGCTGGTTTTGAGTCCTCCCAAATCTTCACCTGTTACACAAGTGACACCGGTTATTAGAAACTCACGCAAATTAAAGATAAAACAAGATATTCTGCTTGCCTGCATATAACCAAGCCTCATAAGAACCACAAAATTAGGTTCAAAGATTAAACGTCTACCCATATTAGAGAGACTTCCTACAGCATGAGGATTTCCATATTTAGTAAGGTTGTTATTCTTTGTGACCATCATACATTGTCATATAATGGGAAACTACGTTCAAAAAAGGGGATTATGTGCCTTAAATTTAAAATTTTTCCCACTTCCTGATCCCTGTTGTAAGTCTCATCTTGCTGTCACCATTTCAGTATAGAGAAATACAGTCCAAGAGGGTCTTAACTAAGGCAACTCAGACGCAATATGTTCATTCAGTGATGCGTTATTAACAAAAGGATGATCTCATTAGTTAGCAGGGCTTCTGTTGGGAAGAAGGGGAAGGAAGGCCTGGAGTGTATTAGTTTGTGCTTAGTATGGTCTTTATGGAAGAGAAAAACCAAGGGCCTTTGGAGACACTGAGCTAAAGGCATTTTATAGACAATAAATTATATAATTTTGGAGTGGATTAGGACACATATGGGCTTCATTCTTTACCGATGTTTGATTTTATAGAGAGGTTGGGTTGTAAGTGACTAGAGGGTGTTGTTTTTTGTCTAACCCTTCTTTTGTTCTTATATATACTAGTGCATACGCTCCTTCATTAACACAATTGCATTTATTTATTTAAAAAAAAAAAAAAAAGGCAACTCATGTGCAAGTCCAACATTTTATCACCCTGACAGATAGAAATTTTAGTGAAACTACTCTTTGCTTTTATATGGTTTCATGTTTAGAAGTTTCAGATTTGAACATTCTGAATTTTCAAGTACAAGAACCAAATGATTCAGTTCTAAGTTTGAATAGTTGAGATCATCATCTAAGCAAGAGCAGCAGCGTCACCTAGCCTCAGTCATTTGACCAAGCCATACTGCAAAACCTTAGAATTCTTGTTAAACAACTAAAACTTTGGATTCATCTAATGTAGATTTATAATTATACCTTATTGGACTTATCAAAAAATAATAATAATTAAACCTTATTCGATTGAATTACTCAATCGCACTATATCAACCATTTGCACAATCTCTTTTTTTTATAAGTAAACTGAGCAATAAATTATCAAGAAAGAGCCAAGAGCCAAGAACCCACAGTATACAGGAAGTATACAAGGAGGGGCAGGCCTGTACAAAAAAAGATGCCAAATACGGAACCTCCCACCAATAATCAAAGCCTAGAGAACAATCTCTAGGTCTAAGAAAAGACAAAACCTCACTAGGAAGGTAGCCGCACTCTCATTAAGAACACCTTGAGTTTGCTATTTATTTCATGCCATCTTCTGTAATACTAATACTGGTGTGTGACAGATTAGAGAACCTGTGAAGAGACTTTGTGAGAGAAGGTGGAGAATACTGGAGGAATATCAACCTGATCAAATGGTTGAATGTTTGCCCAACAGAAGAGGCAGGTGGTCTAGGGATTTACAGGTCACTTGTTCCTAGTACAAATTTTCCAGAAAGTTATTATGGAGGTTCGTGAGAGACTAGAGATAGCTTCTGGAGGAAGGTAGTGGCAGCCAAGTCTAGAGAGGTGGCGGTGTCAAGTATTCTACATACAGAAATATGATAGGAAGTTGGGGTGGGTTCAACCTACCAACCAACATCCACCCAGTGTCCAGGTTGGCATAGACAAGATTTGAACAAGTTAGATTGGACCTAAGTTAGAAAAATACCAACCCAAACGTATAAGGGTTGGCATGCCCTTGAGGCTTAGCTTAAGTGGTAAAGGGTTGGGATGGGATTATGGGAGATTCTAGGTTCGAGCCCCAACGGGGGCAAAAAAATGAAAGAAAGAAAAAATGTATTTACCTATTTTAAAAGGTATTAGGGTTGGCGCTGGTGGGGTTAAATTTAGGCAACCTACTAAAACCCTAAACCATATCATCTATTTATGTTTAATTACATTATATATTACTTTATTAAAATAAATAAAACAATAAGAAAAGAAGAAGGCTTGCTCCTGCCAGGGTTGTGCCCCTACTTTGGCATTCTTAGAATTTTCCCCCGGGTTTGCCCGTCAAAAAAATAAAACAAAATAATAAGAATAAGAAGGCTCTCTGATATTTGCACTTAATACAAGCAATCACTATAAAAAGATGTATTGAAGACTATAGAGGCAGTCCCATATAAATATAAACTCACTAATTTGAAAGGAAAAAAGGGATTAAAATACCAACCCCGTGCCATCTGTGGCTGAAGCTAGACGGGTAGTCATCCATTGGCACATTGACAGTTCTGTAACTTCACCATCATGTTTACCAACAAACTGAACCCCATCTATTAGTTTATCAATGGGACATTTAAGAGGCTCCTCTGCAGAAAACACTTTGCCCTTTCCCACTTTTGTGGAATCAATTTTTCAAGATAAAGTTTCCAATGGAAACAACCAAAATTTCCCTGTGTAACATTATATATAGATGACTCTCACCAAGATAGAAGTAATTCAAAAGAAGAAAAATAAATAAAATGTCAAAGCCACTAAACACTAAACACACATTAGAAATAATTTCTTGGGATGCATTACAGATTAATTATTACTTGTTTGTGACAGTGCCAGCACACTCGTGGATGCACTGATACCCCTCCTCCTTCTATTTGAATCGCAATAACAATTTTTCCGGTAATTTGGGCCTTATCTTCCTCGTTTGGCCCTTCATCGATCCTCCATATGAAAACCAGGCCATCAACACTTGCACAGAAGATGGAGTTAGAAAGAGTACAATAAAATCCATATGGAATCTGATGATCACATGTAAGAGCTACCTGGCTAGAGGGGAACATCCTCAGCAAAAAAGCCATGTCTGTTACCCTCTACACAAGAAAAAGAATGTATATCCCGATTAACAAATTATCAAATCATGAAATTGTGTGCAACAAACTGATCACGAAACTAGAACTAGACATGCAGATTAATGATGGACGGACTCATACAATCTTTAGGGATAGGGACGTCTCCTTTCAAGAAAGATGTGGTAGCCTCTATAGCAATAGCACCCCTAGTGGAATCTAATCGATCTACAAAATCTAGCATCGACAAGAACTAAAACCCAAATGTAAAATCTTTTTCTTTTTTGATAGCTTTTTTTCTTCCATTCTTTGTCCCCAAGACCAGACAGTCCCCTCTATGCCCACCCCAACCCTTAACCACAAAGTCATGCCTCAATGACTCATCCCAAATGTACAATCTAACCCAACCAAAATAGATATGAAAAGAAGCTTTTTAAAACTTAAGTCCAAACTTTCACAATTCTCAAACACTCTCCTAATTGTTTCCTTCTAAATGGTTCAAAAAGCATAAAGGAGCAACTTTCTAAATCTTTTTTCCTTTTACTACCAACAAAGAGCCCTCCCAACTAAAGACAATCCTTCCACCAAAGAATGCATTGCCAATTGTAGATCAAATAAGAAAAGATCAACTGTCATGAAATATAGGCCTTCAAAAATGCAATAGAATATGATCTTTACACATGCAACATCAAATAGGTATTTTCCAACCCCTCTTTTTAAGTTGATCTTAAGTCAAAATGTTATCACAAGCTGCCTATCAAGTAAAGAAGCTAACCCTACCAAGAGCCCAACAGTGCCAAACTATACCATGAGGGAAAGGTTCTGCTCCCCTACTAACCAAGAAGGAATACAAGGACTTAACTGAAAATTTCCGTTCCTTTCCCACAAAAGACCTATTCCAACACCACAAAGCGTCCCACACTGAGGAAGGGATGACCATACACCAAAGGTGAAGAGCAATTCCCACAGCAATCTTTGTCTTCACTCTTCACACAATGGAGAAAAGATAATCCACAATCTCTTCATACTCTTGGCACAAAAAATCTGTTAGCAAAATGACCCTCTTCCACACAGCTGATCTAGAGTCAAATTCACCTACATCAATATGTCCTCAAAGTCCAAACAATCATGCAACCTCCCAAAGTTATCTATTTCTCCTGCTCCTGATCATTCCAGCAGTGTAAAAACTTATGATTCCAACTGCACCACCCTCATAACAAGCATCAACCATCCAAGCACCTTTAGAGGAAGCTGTAGCAAAGGCCCAGAGCTTATCAGCAAAGAGTGAATCCCAACACCAACTATGTTTCAGATTTCACCATGTTCCCATAACTAACCAAAGGCCAGGGTTTTAACTAAAGCCCAACCATTTCTAATTTTCTTCCGAGCCCGCTGGATGCCTCTTTCTCATCCCTATGTGCACCAACCTCCATCTTCTTGTCCATACTTGCCCACTAGCATGGCAATCAATCAAGGAGAGGGTTCAGAAAAAGATTATCCCCTTTTTCTTTATCGATCAGAAGAAGATTGTCCCCTTAGAATCCAATACTTGTAGAGGGAACAAAGATGACCCTCATAAAAAGCACAGTCTCAAGCCTGCCCATATATTTCATTCCCTTTTTGTGATTCTCATGAAAGTGAAAAGAAGGCTAGAAAAACAACAAAGAGATTCCTTGTGGAGAAGTCATTCTGAAGAAAGGAAAATGCACCCATGAACTAGAAAATATTGTGCAAAGATAGGATGAATTATAGTTTGGGGATTAGAAAGATTATAAGTCCACAATAAAGCCTTGTTAGGCAAATGCTTGTGGAGGTATACCCTTGAGAGTGATAGCCCATGAAGGATAATCCAAGGCAGATATGGAGAGGTGGAGAAGAGTTGTTGTACTTTGGAGGTAAGGAGAAGACTTTGATATGGGTTTGCAGAAAGCAATTAGAAAAGAATGGGAATTCAACTATAGGACCTATATTTTTTTCTAATAAATAAGTTGAACAGTATATTGACAAAATAGGGCCAAGCCCCAAAGTATACAGGTTGTATACAAGGAGAAGAAAACAAAAACCTAGAACAAATACCAGCCACCCAAACAAAACAAAGGGCTAAGTACTAGAGGATGCACATTCGTAGTTTAATAGAGTACTCCCCCTCAAAAAATAAAAGGTCTACACAAGTGAGAAGTTATATAGGAAGGTTTCAGCCTCTCTCGAGAGGAGTTGTCATTATCAAAGATCACCCTGTTTCTTTCTTTCCATATAGCCTAGATAAGGCTAGAGAGGGCCGTCTTCCACAGATTTTTTGTTTTTTTCCTAACAGGAAAAGTTGTCCAGCCCACCATCAAATGTTTAACCAGAAAATGGCACACCCAATCCATTCCTGATAGGGAAAAAAGGGTAACCCAATAACCCTAAACCGAGGGTTAGTGAAGCAAGAGGTGGTCTATGTTTTCCTCATCTTCTTTGCATAGTGGGTATCTACTAGCAAGCTGAAAACCCTTTTTTTAAGTTGATCCATAGTCAACACCCTACCCCACCAAACCTCCTAAGTGAAGACACTCACTTTAGGGGGGACGCAGCTGTTCCAAATAAGGTCTGCCGGTAAAACTGGTAGATTATCAACTTCTAAATGTCTGTGGTTGCCTTTTGACTGTGTACTAGTCTTTCTTGTCCACTAGCCAAATGATTTTGTCCCTCTCCCCCTGGGAGACTTTTTTGCTGCTAATCAGTCTCAGTATTTCTTCCAACTCCCAATCATTGAAATGTCCAATAAATCTCAGGTTCCACCCACCTTCTCCCCCTCATGGTTTCCCAAACCTCTCCCACTATATCCCCTTGAGAAATAGCTATAGCATACAACATTAGAAAAGAGACACATAGCAAGCTCTCCCCACACCACTTATCCTTCCTAAACCTGATTCGATCTCCATCACCCAACATGAGTTTGTGGCCTTGTTTCAGCTGTTGAACTTCTTTTCTAATGTCCTTCCATAGGCCCACCCCATAACTCCCCCTTATTTACTTGAGAACCAACCCCTTCTTCAGTATATTTTAATTTAATTAGATTCCTTCCATGGGGGGTTATCCTCCACAACTAGTCTCCAATTTCATTTCCCAGGGAGGGACTTATTCAACTGCCGGACTTCGGATGCCAAGCCCTCCTCCCTTTTTGCTAGTACACACCGTTCCCCAATTTACTAGGCGATTTTTTTTTGTCCAAGTTACCCCCACCCCACAAGAAGTCCCGTTGGATTTTCTCCAATCTAGACTTTACTCCCTTTGGGATTCGGAATAGAGACATAGTGAATATGGACATATTAGAGAGTGTGCTCTTGATAAGGGCCCATCTGCCTCCTTTTGAAATATATTGCCTCTTCTACAAGACTAGCTTCTTCCTAAATCTTTTCCTCCACCCCATCCAAACCTGCAGGGAATTGCGCCTCATTCCTAGAGGGAGGCCAAGATAAGTGAAGGGTAGCACTCCTGTCTTACACCCCAATTCAGAAGCCAGGACATCTAAGTTCCCCACATCTCCGACCGAAAGGATTGAGCTTTTTTCCAGGTAAATTTTCTGCCCAAAGATGGCTTCAAATCATAATAAGATCCAATTGAGATAAGCTAACTGATCCCTTGAATCACTACAAAACACTAGTGTGTCATCCGCGAAGAGCAAGTGGTTAATTTGCAAAACACTATAGGACCTATATTTTGATTGGTCGTGGCCTCATAAACCAAATCCTTCTTAGATAGGTGAAGTCCATATGAAAAAAGGTTTTCACCCCTCCCGTCTAGAATTGCTTTAATAGGAATGTATGCATAGTTGCACTTAAAGGTGGCAAAGGAGGAAAAGGTCTATTGGTTCATCTTCTTAAAATGCATTTTCAAGACTAGGAGTAGGGATCTTGCATGCGATTCATTGAGTTCATCCTCAAGGCAAGAGTGCTAGAGTCAAAGGGGGGTAGCTTATGTTAAGGGAGAGGAAGAAGAGAACATTCCAAATCTTGCTATAAATCTTTATGTGATGAAAATTGAGCCATGTGCCTTGCTAAAAAATTTGGGGCACCTATGCCTCCATGAGAGTTTGTTTCTTTTCTTGGGAGGTGGTATGAGAGAACATTTGATGACCAATAGATGCAATCTTCATAAAACTAGTGAGGATGAATAAACTAACCATGTCCTTATCCATTGTGAAAAGACTAAAAAGATGTAGGACATGTTATCAATCTTTGGGTTTTAGTGAATATTTTCAAAATATATCAAAAAAGGTGCAAAAAACATGCAAAAGGGCAAAGGTGGGTGTGTAGTATGGCCCCTCTTTGTGTGTCCTGGTGCCCGTAGTGGGAAGGAAATAAAAGGATCTTTGATGGGGTAGAGTAATGTAACACCCGGAATTATTACAATAGCTAAATATTATTTTTCCGAAAATAGAACGATAGACCCGGGTTTAATACTAGAGCCAAGGGTAAATTGGTAAATTTACCACTTGAGGACCCTTGGGTCATTAATGAAAAAGTCTAGTGGTCAATGTATAAGATTGGGAATGTGATATCTCTGAAATAGAAGGAGTTAATGGAGCAAATTCTTTATTAGTGAAACTTTAAAGTCAAAAATGGGTATAAGACAAAAACTAGTCTAGCAAAATGGATAGTTCTCATTTTTTTGCTCAAATAGAGTTAGGAAAAAAAAAAAACGTGAAGAGGAGAGGAGAAAGAGGAAGAAGAAGAAGAAGAAGAAGAAGAAAGGAAGAGAAGGAAAGGAGATTGAGCAAAAAAAAGGTAAGGGGTTTTTGGTTTTGATTCTTAATAAAATGGTTCTTTTTAGGGTTTGGTTGGGGGAACTTCTCCTAACCCTAGATTTGAAAAAGTTGGGGTGGTAAAACCTAATCCTTGGTTATTTGTGTATGGATTTGAGGGATTTTTGTACGAGGAATTTATGATTCATGGATTTCTCTCTTTTTTTGAAAGCTAGGGTTTCATCCTAACCTTAGATTGGTTGAGTGATGGGTTAGCGAAACCACAGATTCTTGTTTAAGATATTGTGTTTTTCTAAGATGTTTTTGGGTTGAATAGAGTGGCTTTGATGTGTGTGTTTGAGTGTTAGGGTTGATTGGGTTGAAACTTATGGAAAGAGTGGGGAAAATCATAAGTGCAGGCATTTTCGAAATTTGGATTTTCTGTTTTGATAATGTTAGTATATTGGCCATAACTTGCTCATTTCTTATCCGATTTGAGTGATTCAAGTTCTTGGATTAAACTAGACTTCAGGAGCACCAAACATCGTGAAATAGGTGCCTCCAATTACGACTCTATGCGGCCCAAATTCACTCAAGAGGGAATATGTTCAAACAAAATTTACCTTGATTTGATCATAGAATAGTCGGGTTGTTTAGGAACATAACTCGAGTTTCGGTGCTCCGTTTGGGTGATTCAAATTGGAGGAGAACCTGCTTGCACATATCTTCAAATGAGCTAATATGGAACAGGAATACAAGAGGTGTTTTTGTGTTGAGTGTGTTGTTTGTGTAACCACACTGATAAGGGTGTTAAATGTTGATCATAGTAAGTGTAAGACGAGTGCACTTGGGATCAAGGTTTATGTTGGAAGTATAAGAATATATGTGAGTCGAGTGGTGATAAAGTAATAGACCACTTGAGTAATTTTTATGTGACACGAATTGTGAGAGGCTAAGGAATCTTATGACTTGTTATTTGCAGATCCTTTGGAGTAGCCTCGGGTTTTGACTTCCTTGGGAGACTTGCGGATTTTTGAATCCAAGGAAGGTAGGGGATCTTATAACCTTCTCTTGCTTGTACTGTGGTTTGATGTTGTGGGAATTTTGTACCATTCCGTGCTTTGACTGTGTGATTTTCTAGTGATATATAAATGTATATTTTTATAAATATGGAAATCTTTGAATTAAGCGGTACATGATGTTTTAAATATCCATGTGGTTGAATGCTTTGTGAAATTGTTTTAAAGCATGACATGGGTATGAGGTATTGTGATAGTCGGATTGATTTAGTGGACACGAGACGATGACTAGTCCACAGGTTGTAGTCGAGAAAAGTCACGGATACTCACGGGATGTGGGCATATCCACTGGAATTGGTAAGTCTGACAATTTGTCGTTATACGGGATGTGGGCGCATCACAGGTGGTAAGTCCAGCAATTTGTCGTTGTTAGGATGATCGGCTAGTCCATAGGTGAAAGCCCAAAAGAGTCACTGATGAGGGTTTGAGATAGCGGTAGTATTGCATTCATGTGTTTCCATCATCAACCTATTATTTGTAAAATGCTCATATTTTAGAGATATGTTGAATTATGTATAAATTGAAATGTTTTTATGAAGCGTGGCTTGTTATGGGATTATTTCTTTTGGTTGCCGAACTCAACCCCGTTATTTCCACCAAGCGCCCAGATCACGGTGCGAGGCGTGCGTGACATGAAGTTGGACTGCGGGGTTTTTGAGGATGGGAAGTTTGTATGTCAACCTTAGCTTGTTGGTGGTTGAGCATACATTTTGATGAATATTTAGTGTTATGTGGATATTCTATGTATATTTGGACGGTTAATTTATCTTTTGTGGATCATTGTATATTTGGGCATTGTGCCATTTAGTTTTAGGCTTTGTGTAAAGTTATTTTGATCAAGTGAAGTGTATGGTTTGGATACATTGAGGAATTAACTCTGTAAGATATGTGTGTATGTTTGGAGACACAGGTAGTGTTTTATTTACGTTTCCGGAGTGAAATTCTCGAGTGGAGTTTAGACTCAAGTTGTGAAAAAATCGGGTGGTAAAATAATGCGCTCGTCAGCGGTGGAATTCGAGGGTGTAATGAAGATGTTATGGGATCTCCTTTTGGCAATTACTGAAGTTAATTGGGTGTTCCCCCGTTCGGTTTGGCAACTTCTCCTTGCTTGGCAAAGTGCTAGTGTTAGGTAAGGAAGAGAGGAATTTGGATGCGCGCTCCTCTTTATTGTTTATTTTGGACTCTGTGGTTGGAAAGGAATAGGGTGGTTTTTGAAAATGAGGCCCCCTCTGTACATAGGATGAAATCTTTCTTTTTGTTTACCTTGTGGGGGTGGGCTAAGGTGTTCAGTGTGGATAACTTAAATTCTTTGGTGGGGTTTTTGGCCTGGATGGGGTTTAGGTGAGAGTGTGTTATGTGCTCCTATGTACTTCTCTTGTGTACTTTTTGGGAGCTTGGTGCTCTTTTTTCATATCTATATATATTGCTTTTTACTGATCAAAAAAAAAAAAGTAAGTTCAACAACCTTAAGATAAAGCAATATCGCTTTATAGGTCTCTTATGAAATAGTTTGGACTTTATTATTAACATTTTAAATTTAGCTTCATTGCAAGCGCACTTAGCCCCGCCCCTAAAAAAGAACATAAAACTAAAAAAACCTTTAATGCATCTTGTACAACAAAAGGGTATCTATTACCATCATAAAGCTAGGGATTTAATTTCAAGTACATGCTATTAGGAGGGAAATGCCAATAATGGAGGCCTTATAAATAAGAATGATAAAATTAATGCTAAAATTGCAGCAAAATGTGGGGCAAATCCCCCAACCCATGTGATTCAATGAGGACATATCAAATGAATCTGATAGATAAAACAGCAGAAATAATGAAAAAATAGTGGGAATACAAATTTTTAATTTTAGAAGCCACAATAAATACTTGTAGATTTTTGTATTTGTGTCCATTTCAATGTACTTGCCCTATTTTCTCATCATTAATTTCAACAGATTCCTCTTGGTACACTTATCTTAGTGTATGGATGTAATTGGTTGATCAACTCTGCTCCATAAAGAGAATATGATTATTCACCTTTTTTTTCTCTCTTTCTTGTTTCGTTTTTTGGGTGAAACAGATGAACAGAACCCTAAGCAGCATTTCCCCCAGTCACTAAGCACAACTTTGTGAATCACCAGCCATAAAGATTGAACTTCATGTCCACAGTCAAATGAAATTCTGAATTCCTCATATTCCAAACTATCCTCATAATTCAAGTTTTCTAGGTTTGCAATTCATTATGGTCTAGAGATCATCAGCCAACACAATAATTATGAGAAAAATATTTCTCTGATAACCATATCATTTTTAAAGTTTCTTGAAAGATAAAATTTCTAGAAACAACGTCACAACAAAAGGAAATAATATGATTTAGAAACCAAGTCTCCACTGCTATGTGGCGGATGGTTATGTATAACTTACCGAGATAGAAAGATAACAAGAGGCTGATCAACAAATTCCATGGAGAATCCCATTTTATTTGTTAATACCAATATGAAATTCAAAATGCCGATAACGCTATGCTAACCAAAGCCTTTTCTTCTGCTTTTGAAATCAGATTCAACATTCCCCTTAGTAATCTAGAGCCACAATACCCATTAAACTACAGCCAATGGGATGAAACCAGCTCAGGAAAGTCGAAATACCAGTTGGGAATCAAAAGAACATCAGTGGTCCAATATAAATGTTTCAGCTATAATGAACAAATCGAAAAAGAAGAAAATACTCTAGTGGAGTTACAAAAAGGAAGCAATGAAGAGAGTAATGAGTGGAGCAACCTGGGTGTGGCCACGAAGTAAAGATCTCAAAGCAGTATTGATATTAAGAACCCTTATGTTTCCAAGCTTCAGGCCGTAGCATATATAGGTCCTGTTAACAGCAATCTGACGACCCACGACAAGACCAGGATCCGACACATACTTGGTGATGGGAGTGACTTCCAACTGAGGCTGAACCTCGCCCTGCAATCTAACGTCAACATCGTAAACAACATAATTCACCAATAGAGATGTCAGCCCTTGGGGAGTTTGTGCTGAGCAATCTCGAGGGGGCGGGGTGGGGGGAAACCAAATTGACGGGAGTGGTGATGGGCATGGAAAATTCAGGAGGGACTGTGGCAGGAAACGGCATAGGAGGGTTGTTAGAAGGTGTTGTAAGAAGAGCCATCAATCGAGCACCCGAATTAGGGCTAGGGGAAGGGAGGTGGGATTGTTGCTGTGAAGTCTGATACGAGATGGGTTGCGGCGGGTAAGGGAGGTAGTGGGGGTGAAACGGAAAAGGCCCAGTGGGAGGAGGGTAGGAAGAAGACGAAGCAGTAGGGGAAAGATTAGCATAGGGTTGGAGATTAGGGCTTGGGGAAGAAGACGAGGGTTGGATTACAGTAGCAGGACCGGGATTGGAGGAGGGTTTGAAGAGCTTGTGCAAATCCGAGGGTCCTCCTGCTTGATTCGCCATTCGATCGATCGGATTCAAAGCTTTCCTACTGGATAAAACGTATAAATACCAATATGCATGTATATCTTCTCCCTTAAAAGTTGAGATCTATCCTCCTGGGGTTCCACTCTTCACTCTCTTTTTCCTCTGTGATCACTCTCAATTTGCAAACAATATTTTATTCAACTCCAAATGTACAGATACAATTTACGAAGACGGCTACAGAAACAAGTCCCTTAACGCTGCTGGAGGAGAGAGAGAGAATAAGACAGAGAGAGAGAAAAAGAATGGAAGTGATATATATATATATATATATATATATATATATTATAGTAATAATGGTTTCATCTTCTTCTCTCTTCTGTTCTAGTCACCCACTGGCTTCCTATACCACGCTGAAATTGGGCTCATCTTCCCTTTCTATTGACCAATTGAATTACAATTTTTACATCATCTTCCTCAAAACTCTTTCCAAGTTTTAGGGGGCCCTCCTTGTTGGCTTTGGGTGTGGCCATTTCCTTATTTCTTTAATTTATAATCTATATCCCTCATTGCCACCTTTTAGATGTCCAAAGCCCATCTATTGCCATCTCTTTCTTTCTTTTTTTTACCTAAAATTTACTTTATAATACATGGTTGTTTATAATACTTTTTTTTATAATCCTACCCACATCTCAACTAATCTCACGAGGTCTTAAAATTACTAGTCAGGTAAACTTTTAGTTAGTAAAAGAGTCAAGAATTTATCTCAGTGAGGACAACCTCTAATACAAACAAAGAATTAGTTTGGTAGTTGAAATCTTGACATGTAATCCTCATGTCTTGAGCTCAAGCCTCCATTGTTTTAGAAATTTTTTGGGATTTCCAATGGGACCAAAGGGTCCTGAAATAACTCGAATTAGTAATTATTGGGTTAAACCCTAACACCTAGACCAATTGAACTATCCTTGAGAGTTATAATACATCGTTATAATATAATGGTCTAAGGCTTTGAGGTTTAACTCAGTAATCAACGGTTCGAATTCCCTTATGGCTATTAAAGGCTTACTTGACTGTTATCTTAAGACTTTGTGGGATTAGTCAAGGTACTTACAAGCTAGCCTGAAAATGTAAGATTATTAAAAAAAAATGTCTTTATAGAAATTCAAATCCGAACTCTTCCATAATCATCTCCTCCTATCATTTTACCACTTGAGCCACGCCTCAAGTGCTCCTCTCTTTTATATATATATATATATATATATATAGGCAAGGGCACATAATCAAAGTTGGTATTAATGATGTCCGACATTCTTTTACAAATATGGGAATTGAGATTTTCAAAGGAGAGTATGATTAGGGCATGAGGTGTAGCCGTGTGGGGTGTGGGGAACGAATTGTTTCTTCTTCTACATACCAAATCCAAACTTGTTGCCCAAGAAGTTGCCGTGCTTCCTATTTGAAGCAATAGAACAAATTCCAATAAGCACTAACCCTTCGGGGATGCGACAACTATCTGTTAAAGTTTAGACATGTGATAAGATCGCCTATATCGAATATTAGATATCAATTGATATTCAAATAAGATGATTAATTTTTAGATATGATAAGAGTAAATTTTGATTCGGATTAGAAGGATTTTTTTAGACAAAGAAGATTAAGTTTATGATACGATGATTCGATTCACGATCCAAAAGTTATAGACTCGTGAGTACAAGAATCCTGTGTTGGAAAGCCAATCGAGGTTACTAGGCGGTAATTTCGGGGTTTTTATAAGTTAGTCAAGATATACCCAAACTGATTCAAAAACCCAAAATTATCAAAAAAAAAAAAAAAAAAAAAAAAGATTGTTGAGACATAACAATAGAACTTGTAGATTAAAAATTAACCGGGCCAGATCACTAATCAAAGCCCGTCCAAATATAGATAATTTAGGGCTTGTTACTATTTTTTAAAACTATTTTATGTTCTCAATTAAAAAAAGAACTAGATTGGTTCTCAAAATTTTTTTTTTGTTATAAGAAACACAAAATGCTAATTTCAGAAAAGCAGGGAACAATTTTAGCGTAACATAAAAATGATGTCTACATATTTTAGCGGTCACAACCGGTTTTAAAAAAGCGTGACCAAACATCAACAGATTGCAGTTCTGCGGTCGCATCCTGCATATATTATCAGTTATACTGCGAACAAGCTCACTGACATTCTTGATTCATCCAAGCAAATGAATGGTCCGGAGCAGCAATGGACATATCATTTGCCAAAACTAAAACAAAGTGAAAGAAGAATAGGCAAGCCTTTCATATATATATATATACGTGTTTGTAAATAGATAGGGATTATACACATATTGTCAAATGCACAAGACATTTGTATCCGCAAAACAAGTCAATATGCAAACAACAGAATAACAAGGGACAGAACTAAAACAGACATAAGCAAGTAGCGAGCATGCATTTTGCAAATGGAGTCTCATTTCAACTGCAGCCAACCTCCAGCTTGAGAAGATAGGCCGTCTCTGCCGGCTGATGGCCTAGGATCCCACCATATCAACGATTTCCTCTGAGACTGCAAAAAAGGGCCGAAAGTACAGTAGTATCAGCAATATCTCTCATGTGAGTTGCTCCAAGAATCGTATTAAATTTGATAGATCTATCATTAGCTTGCAGATTGGCATATATAGTAAATTGCCCCATTTAACAATTCATATGAGCTCAGATGAAAGCATCGTCAAAACCCTGTTAGTTTTTTTCTGCCATGCTTCATTGAAGGGGCACCAAGCAAAAGATAACAAGTTCTACAAGCGAGTCTTAAGAGTGGCACAGAGTGGGTTGGTAGGGGGAACATGGTGGTCGAGAAATTAGGGATGAGACACAACACAAAAATTGTCCAGACAATGAAAGAGTTGCTTAAACACAGACAAAATTCATGTGGGAGAACCTTAGTCTAACACTAGACTCTGGAAGAACAGTAATAAAATTCTAAGGCAGAATATTTGCAATGACAAATATTCTAGAGCCAACTTTGTGAGGGCGGTTTGTATTTTTGTTAGGCCCTTTATTTTTGTATAGAACTGATGGCCTCCCTGGTTACTCCTGTATACTTAGGAATGTGCGGTCTCGCATACTTTTGTTTTCAATAAAGGTTGCTGTTTGCCTAACTTAATATATGTATACATACATGCAATGTCAAAGAAAGCTAACCTCCATTTTGACACATCAAAACTCCATCCTGAATCTTCCTATATATTGTTGCAGCTGTTTCACAAATGCCTGCAGAAAACTTCTTAGTATTAGAAAATTGACCTAGAGATGAGAAACCAACTCAATTTTCCCACAATTATTGATCATTGTTTGTTACAAATATTCTTGATAAAATCATCACCTCCTCCTTTCTGAGCAGTTTTGCAAGGCCTCCATGAAGATCAAACCATTCTCCTTTGCAGACTGCTACTTCCTCTGCTCCCACAGCCCTTCTGTGAGCAAGATCACCTTAATACCATTAAGCATGATTGACATGTTTGCATTCGCATGCTGTCTTGCATCTTCCGGCCCGGCTTGCTAAGTGATTGAAAGTTTCTCTCCTGAAGAGTAAAATAAAAAAATAAAATCATTGTTCCTAATACATTATGTCGCAAAATGGTTCAAAGATGTCCATAACCAGGCAGATAATCTCAACATTAGAAATTCATGTCTTCAGATTTATATATAACAAACCACACCACCCTCCCCCCAACCCAGCCTGGGCATGCTATTAATGCATTACGTATATAGTACAAGGAACTTCTTCTCCTAACAATCAACTCCAGGTAAAACATCTTCTCTGTGTCCCATGGTTTTTTTTTTTGATGAGTACTGCGTGTCATAATGGTATTCGCACAACCAGGGAGGTGATACCCGTTATAGGACCAAATAGAATCTCTAAGGATCAAAGGTTAGCTTTAGTATAATTTGTAACCACCTCTTCCTCTTCCTCCCTATGTAAATATTGTTTGTTTTAGGCCCTTATGACTCTAAAATGTGTCTATATAACCCAAAAAAAAAATTCCACTACATATATAGTGATTAAAATTTCTTCAAAATTGATGTAAGATATTATATTAAATGAAGTGTAAATTAACTCAGAGCCGGAGTTGCAGTTTGGAACATTATTGGCAAGTGCTTTATGAGGCTATTCCCACTAAATTGGAAAGTTACAGGGTGTATCTCATATGTGGTTAAAATTCCACTGACTATACTAGTTTAAATAAGACCGTTGATGGAGACTTCTCAGTAACCAATTCAAAGATCCCACATTAAAAACATTTTTGGTCCACCACTCATTGTTTTCTCTATTCCCTGTTTTTCCCTTATTTATAAATAAGACAAAAATTTGTTGTTTAAGTTCCTCAGAGTGCATTCCCAATTTACCATATAATAAAATTGTCCATAGGATCAAGAAGTTCACAAGCAGGATCTTCATTTTCTTTAATATTACTAAAAAAGCCTATATCTTCATACATCCGATTTCCAGCACGAATAGGAACTGTATTCTTGTATGAACACAATTAAACATCTCTTCAAAGCATAGGTTGAAACACCTGCATAGGATGAGATAGTCAGATGAGAAATGATGCCTGAAGTAATATCATAGACTAACAATGCACCAGCAGCCCCTCTATAGTAGGATCTCGTAATTGATCTGAATGATTCTTGACCCGCCTGATACATATCATGGAAACTTTAACATCTAAACTTCGGGCAGAACAGTCAAAGTAGATTTTGCTACATAATCAGGCATTCATGCAATAACAGAGGGACAAATTTCACAACTGTAAGCTACCATTACCAGTGTGATTTTGGATCATAAGGTTTAGCATGGCAGAAATGACTGATACAACAGTGTACAAAATGGTCATCTATTTATTTATTTTCATCATAAAGTGATGTTTGATAGTTAAATTTGTACTTTTTTTTCCAATTTCTGATGCAATAGTCAAACATGCGTCATAACTGGAAGCACATAAAAGACAGATCTGCGTGCCTCCATTGGAAAAAGGGAAAACAGAATCAACCCAGGAACTAAATCTACAGTTACTTTGCTGTTTCAATTTTGAAAGCACTAAGACAACAAAGGTCAAAGAAACAAAAGCTACAATTTAATACGAAAAAAGAAAAAGCAGGAAAAAGAGAGAAGAAGAAACAAACAGTGTCCCAAATTTGGAGTTTGATGGGTTTGCTGTCAATAGTGATGATCCTGGCCCCAAATTCAACCCCAATGGTTAAGTCATGTACTGGCTGGAACCGCTTGTCAGTGAACTGAAGAAGAAGACACGATTTCCCAACCCCTGCAAAACAACGGATCAAAACAGATATTCAAGTTGGAGTGTTGGACAAACCAAAATTAGAAAACAGAAAACGTGAATCAAAAAATAGGAGAACGGGTTTGAGATAGGGTTACAGAAACTGAGAAAAACACACCGCGAATCAGTAGGTACAAACGGAATGATAATTTAAATTTAAAAAAAAAAAAAAAAAGAAGAATATGAATACCTACCGGTGTCGCCGATTGCTAGTGTACTTGAAGAGATAAGCGTGTGACAGCTCCCTCAAACCCTATGAAAGGAGTAAGAAGGAAGAAGATGAAGAAGAAAGAATCCTTTGGCTTGGGGAGAAAATCAAGGAAAAATGGCGAGCGTTTGGTCTCTGAGAAAACTGAGAAGGCGAGCTGTTTCAGCTTCGTGTACTCGCCCTGGTTTGTTTGCACTTATTTTATTTATTTATTTATTTATTATCCATCTTTTACCATCCTCGTCATGACAAGCTCAAATGCAAATGATACATAGGTAAATTTCAAAATTAAACAAATATTGTGAAGATTTATTGGACTATCTTGACAATTAAGTATCCATTTCCTAATTAATTTAATTAAAAGATAAATTCAATAGTGGGATTATTTTCTTGATTTAATTTTACATCAAAAATAACAATAACCATTTTATGGGCATTACCTCCCTTTTTTTGAGAGTTAAATAATTTATTCTGTTGTAATCGAATTGTTCTTATTAGTATGAACCCTTTCTTTTTATGTTATGTTTTTTTAAAACGTTGAATAATTACATTATATAAGATAAGTATGATTGACAAGCCATTACCTTATTTATAAACAATAAAAAGAAAATTTAAATATATATTAAATAGAAAAATTAAAAAGTAAGGCTATAGACTTCAAAATTTACTCACACATTATTATTATTATTATTATTATTATTAAACTTTATTTTTTTTTATTTTTAATTAATTAATTTTATTATTATTATCATTTTCTTATCTCCCCCATTTCCATACCCCTATCTTATCTCTTCACCCCATCACCAGATCCAACCTACCTCTCTCCCTTTTCCTTTTTTTAGAAGACCCTATCAAGTGTTCCTCTTCCCCATCTTCACCCCCTCTCCTTCTCCACCCTTGGCTTCCCCGGCTTCTTCTTCTCCTTCTTCTCCCTCTCTTCTTCTTCTTTCTTCTTTTTTCAATTCCATTTTTCTTTTCATTTTCTTCCAAAAGCTGACAAATATAAGATAAATTTGAATATAGCTAGCATTCTGAATTCTCTCTTACATCGCATTTTCTTTTTCCCATTTCCCTAACCACCATCGCCTCATGGGCGTTGGGAAATAAATACAGACGGTCACCTACGCGACTCGTCGCTAGTGGTGGCCGCCATTCCTCTTAAATCTAAATTCATTTCCAGTTCTTGCTTGCTTTTGTCGCTGCTCCCATTATTTTTCTTTTTCGTTTTAAGTAAACGCTTTTTTCCTCTCACTCTTTAACATAAACTACATTTTAAGTCTTAAAAAATGTGTAATTTTCTTCCTAAACTCATTTCTACATTTTGAATTAAGCAATGCATTTTTGGTTATATAGATCTTGTTATATGTTTTAATTAATATGTTATTAAGAAGTTTGGGTTTTGAATAATGTAAAACATATTGTATTATTAATATATATTTGATAACTTGGTTTTTATGTATTTATGATTAATTTTGACATTTGGGTATAATTCTTACATATTTAGATTTGTTAGGCCTTAGAATGTTAAACTAGTTTGTAAATTAGCATGAAATTAGTATTATTGATAGATTTTGAGCAAAGTGTAATTTGTGTAGGTTTTAATCATTAATTTGACATATTTAGGTTTATTGTGTTTTTAGGTTATATATATGAAATTAAAATATTATGGCATGATATTTAACTTTAAATTAAATTGAGCTTAATAATTAAAAAAAATGTGTTTGTTTGTGAATTTATTAAAGTATGTTTTATGTTAATTATTAATATGAAATTATGGGCTTAGTTTAGTCATATATTGAATATTTGCGTATGAATTTATTTATTAATTTGGGGCCCATTAACATGAATGAAATCAATTGGATAAGTTTATATATTGCTTTTAGGCTTATTATTATTAGACTTGATAATTTATTTTGGCTTCATTAACACCCTTCTTATTCCTACTTTGATGTCCTTTTTTCTTTTGAGCTTATTTTGTTTTGCATGGGCCTACTCATGATGCTTTTGTTGATGAATATGGATTGATGACAAGTAGAGCTGGATTCAGCCAGACTTGAATCTCTTGTGAAATTCACAGTATGGCATTTTGGCTAGCGTTTTCTTATAAATTGATATTTAATTTAATTTTATATATATTCTTGTAAATTCATTCTTATATCACATTAATTGGTTGTATACAAGATTGAATACGTAGCTTTATAATTGTGTTAATAAAAGAATAATTAATTGTTTGAGCTAATAAAACAAGTTCACTAACATGTTTTTAGGAATATTTTTTTCTAATAAAAGAAACATGAAGATTTTAGAGAATCTAAAAATTTATTTTAAGAAAAAATTCAAAATGTTGTTTCTAATCATAATCCCATTGATCAATTGTTTTTTAAATAATATTTTCATTTCTTTTAAATAAACTCTTTTAAACAATTTTCAAACCAATAAAAAATCCTTTTTTAAGTAAATAAAACTAAGTTCAGTTCTTTTAAATTAGTTAATAATCTTTTGGACCAAGTTTATTTTCCTAATAAATATTTTTATAAAATAAATGCAAATAATTCTTGTAACTAAAATTGGATCTTATGACTTTTTTTAAAAATAAATTGAATCTTTCTTACAAGTGATGAACAAATTTATTTCCTTTTATGTATCGAGTAATGTGATTCTTTTTCTTAGGTATCCATAAATCGATCAATTGTTGTCATCGTTTCCCTAAACTTGTTTAGTGAGATACGTTATTTCTGGTCACAGAGGGGTGCTACGGCTCACTGTGTACATTCTGATGATGGCGACATCGGATTTGGACTTGGTTTTCCAGACGTGTAACTTCACCAAATAAGAGTGTGCCAGGATTTTATTTAACATTTTGTTTTTAAATACAAAAAAGCTAAAATAAAATTAGTTCTTTCACGATTTTATTTTAAGAATTTTTTTTTTTTCTTTCTCAATAAAAATTTGATCACCGTAATGAAACCAGTGGGGACGCGCGTGAAAATGCGGTCGCAAAATGGCAGCTCCGTTTAAGAATTTTAGTGGGTCAACTTGAATATAATTTGAGGAAAATATGGCAATTAATTGATTAATTGTTGATATCTACTATTTGTGCTAATAATAGCATTATTAAATTTTATTAATTAATTTGTTTAAATCATGTATTCTTATTGTATATTTTCTTCATTTTGATATATTGATTGTGTATAGATGCACTTGTGTTTCGCATGAGCTAGCTTTGTTGTATGACTACCCTCTCTTACTTATTTGCGTGTTTCTTGTCTATGGGACACACATTATCCCCTTATCTCTGAGCTCAGTCTCGGTGACTTGTCCCCTTTGTTGTTGTGTTTGATGTTTGATTGGAGACTTTATTGCTCATTGTTTGATCTTTGATCGAGCTAATGATTAGGAGTAAGGTCCAGTAATGGGTTATATCTATGTTTGGGAGCATTCCAGAGGTGGTCGACATATTGATGTTGAGGAGTCCGATCTTTGAAGTCTTATATAAGCACAGAGGCTACAGATTTGGGGATATTTGTATGGTCGGTGTGCTCTTAACATGTTGTTAGATTTATTAGGTTTCGGATGCACCCACACATTCCTTGTACACTTAGTTTAATCATGAGTCTTGAGTAATGGAAAGGCCTTTGCCATCATTTGCCCCCTTGAGATCTCGAGGAAGTGCATGTGTTGTGACGCCGGAATTCAGGGTCGTTGTGACAGATCAACTGCGGAATATTCATTAATTTGTCGGGTAACCAGAGCACTACTCATAAAAATCGGGTAGAGTCTCGGCTGTACGGGGGACTGCAAAATCAACAATGTCTCGATCACGTACCAGCACAATCTGATATTTTGTAAAGACCACCAGGGTCCATATACAATTAAAATGAGTAAAAATGACCACTTGCCCCCATGCATCAATACTCATAAAATTACATCAACTATATTGATGAGCTTAAAAGTCATCTAGTTTTAATCCATTTTTCTGTTTGATTTTCATTTGAAAAGGAATAATTAATATGCAGAAATATGAAGAAACTCACCAATTTGTTATTAGCAGGGAGCGTGAAAGAAAGAAGCGAGTAGAAAAATACGTGATGATGGGTAAAATCACGGAAAATGGCAGGCCCGAAAATGGCTTGGTTAACTAATGTTCTGGTTTGGACTTACCTGATCGTTATGATCCGCGACATTGAAAATTGAAGAAGTGGATGCGAGGTCGGCGGGGATCTAAATTGGCGGTGAGGACTAACGGGAGCTTAGGAATGATGTTGCGACAACATCGTGATGGCGACAACATCGTGATGTCAGCGACAACGTCGTGATGTCGCGGCGAGGTTAATGTCGCGACAAGGGATGGAGGTCAGCGACGAAGCGCAAGCATGGCGAGGTTTGAAGAGATGAAGCTATTTGTGACTTAAAGAGTACATTGTATCGCTGACGGAGGACTGATGTCGCGCGACACGAAGCAACCGATTGAAGCCTCAGGAGACGCCAGTTGATATTCGCCAACAAGAGATTAATGGCGACATGGGCGTGCTTTCGATTGAAAGTTGCGAGTTCCGCTTAAGTTGATGTCGCGACGAGAGATTGATGTAGCCAGCTGACGTGAGCATCGGAGTTATTTGCAAAGACGCCCAGGCGATGTCGCGACAGGGTTGATGTCGCTGACATCGAGGGCAACAGTTGAAACCTGCGAGGCATAAAGTGTGGCGACAAAGTTGATCTTCGCGACATAAGAACATCGATTGGCTGCCGAAGACATGGCCGATGCCGCGACAAAGGGGATTGATGTCGCGGCATAAGAACATCGATTAAGAAAACATAAGACGCTGGCGATATTAAACGAGAAGTTGATGTCGTGACATAAGAAGACACCGGAGTTCAAAGTTGCGGTTCCTTAAGTTGATCAATAGCGACAAGAGATTGATAATACGCGACATCGGGAGTTTCATCGATTGAAAACTGCCAGACATGAGGCGATATCGCGACAAAGGGATTGATGTCGCGACATCGGAGAACTGGCTGATTCAAAATTGCGAGAGACTTAAGTTGATAATCGCGACAAGAGATCGATGTCGCGACATAAGATGCCTTTCCAGAAAACAAGGAATGTCTGGCGATTGATAATCTTGCAACAAGTGCCAAACTAACTAATGTCATGACAAAGGGATTTGGGAGTCGCGACAAAGGATTTAATTCATGACACGAGAACCAGTAACATGGGCAGTCAGCGGAAATCCACAAAAGAATGCATTGGAATTAGAGGGCCCAAGCGAAACCCTATAAATAGCGGCTACGAGAGGAGAAAGAATTTGCGGAGCGGTGTGCGGCGAGCGAAAGATCACAGGTAGCGAAGACTTCATTTTATATTTTCTTTTTGCTTTATTTTCTTTTTATTTTCTTTTACATTTTAGTCGTTTTAGATTAGATTATTTTCATGCTTTCTTTCTTTTTTTTTTTGTTTTATTTTACGGATGGATGTTATCGTTTTGAGCGGAAGTGAGATCACGAGAATTCTATTCTTTTAATTACTACGGAATGTTTGAAGTTCGAATGATTTCTGGAATTCTGACTTTCCGGTTTCAAGTCTGAGTTGTTCTTATATGATCGGAGAATCTTTGTAGTGTGTAATTCGGTGGTGAGAAACCCGACCATTAAGTGAATGCTATAGTCGATTATCTTCCACGCAGTTGTTTCCGGTGACATGAATTTAGTTTATGAATTTATACGGTTATGAGTTTAATGTTTTGATGCGAATAACGGAGTTTCTTATGCAGTTTAAGATTTGTTCATTGCTGCGATTTGAGGAGATCCTGGTGTCTGAAGGCATTCTGAGGTTATGAACACATTTCTTTGAGATATATTAACTGCTATTAGAGATCTGTGAAACTTTGTAAGTTTACTTAGATAAATCTACTTCGCGAAGTCGAATGAGTTAGATGAGTTATCAATTTAAACAGCCGGTTCACCTCGGTCGAATAGTGAAGCCAATCCGGAGTGTTAGATGAGATCTAATCGAGGAGAGAGGGTGATCTATTCTAATTTAGAGGAAGAGTAACCGAGGAAGTTGTATATCCCTTTATGACCCAGATAACTTGGGGCGAGGATTCGGTCCATAAAATGGGCATGAAGTATTCTTGAAAAATACCCTGATTAAGGAAATCCACTATTAAGTAGTCATCTAATTCCCTTGTCTTGAAGAATCGGGAAATTAGATAATGAAGCTAATGATGTGAAGAGAGATCGGTACATGCTACTTCGCGCGTTGAGCAGTTTTAAAACACAAAATACACAAGCAATTTTATCGAGTGTTAACTCACGAATTGATACTTCACAATAGCGATGTTCTTGATGTGTCCTCTAAAAGATAACTTCTTCGGTTTCCATTTATTTTAACTATTAAATTTATTCTTTATTAACTTTAGATTCCAGTTTATTTGATTGTTCATTCTTTTTCCTTATACTTGTATATTTTACAGCTTCTTAAGCTGGATCACAATGTCATGTTATAGTCCAAATAGTATGGAGCTTGAGTAGTCAGGGTAGTTGATATAGAATTCTTGAGATCTCTGTGGGATCGATATCTGGACTTATATCCGTTTTATTGCTTGTCGACACATTGCACTTCACGGGATATTAGGCGAAAACCAAAATTGAAAATGATTTACTCTAAGAGATATTTGGTTTATATAGTAGAAAGTCAACAAGTTTTATGGCGCCGTTGCCGGGGATTAGTTAATAGTCCTTTGGTAATAGTGTCATAATTTTGTACATGTGTTTTGGTCCGATCAACAAGTTTTATGGCGCCGTTGCCGGGGATCGAAAGAATTTAGTAAATCAATATCCAGACGAAATAAGGAAATGCTAATTTGGACATTTTGAAGAAAAAGAACAAAAATAGCTTTTCAAGCAGTGGTTATGTGACACCCCTTCTCCGATCCGACCCGATTGGTGGGTCAGAGACAAATCACGGGATGTTCACGATACCCTTAAGCTGTGGCCTTGACTTCGGCATAAGATGTCAAGTGAGGGTCTTTTTTTTTTTTTTTTTTTTATTTTTTTATTTTTTGTGTACCATAACCTTTGCGTACATAATCATATAATGTTAAACATTCACTTGTATTTACGATACATGCGGATTCTGAAATATAAATACAAGCTCAATGCAAATGTTCAACATATAATTTTACATTGGTTACAAATTTCATATACAAAATGAACCTAAAGGTCTTCCGGTAGGCACCTATTCTTTGTGTGGCCTTTGGCTGTGATGGATTGTCTGTCCTCTGTTTTCCACTCTTACTGTACCTACACGGATTGAACACCGTGCTAAGCTTTCACGGCAATTAGAGATATGACTTCTATTAAGAGTCACCACAGATTCTTTTATACACATGCATATGACACATATAACATTCCAGATTCTTATCATTTCTCATATATATATACTTTTCATAACCGGTTTCATTTCTTATCATCTTCGGATACTTTTTCATGTAATCTTGTACTTTTACTTCTTGTTCTTGTAGTTGTATGTTATCATCACGTACTTGATCTTTATCTTCCCCATAATCTATTTCATTTCACTTTGCATATACACATCGTTTTTAACGCATGTTTCGTATACGCTCGTACTTATAAGTGGATCTGATATAATCGCGTGAGGGCCGAAGGTCTTATATTGTGTGTGAAGCGTTGATCACGCTGAGGCCGTAGGGCGTTGTAATATATTATACCGGAAGGTATCATCAACATGCGGGGCAGGTGACACATTCTATGAGGGCCGGAGCGACGTGGTGACCCTTTGGGGCCACACAGTCAAGCCGGGATCCTATGTCATTGACCCAAACACGGGGTCCGATTTCGAATATAAGCGATATCTTTGCCCGGACTTATTCTTCCCTAATAGGCATGCCCGTATCCCTCTGGGGTTCCTAGCGACGATCCTTTGTGTATTTTATGCTCGGTATATATCTCATATTCGAATGTGCAATCGTTGGTAATTATATGAGATATATATATATAATCAGTTATTCATATCTTTACATTTTCATACTTCATTATATGCATAAATAACTATGCTTACCTTTGTATTCCTTATGAGCTATTTATGACCGTCATAGGCGTTCATGCCACAAATTAACTATGGTTACACAGTACTTCCCTGCTGTTTCCGTGTTTAGACTAATACTGGTTTAATCTTATCAAGCTGTCTATTTCTGAATTCTTGGCTCAATGGGCTTTACTTAGAGTCCGAGAACATCAAATCGGAGTTCAAGCGAATGAGATATGACCTTAGGAAGTTGGAGGTCATGCGCGATCGATCTTGACGAGGCGACCTGAAGCGACGAGCTGCGGCCCCGAAGTGGCGAGCTGGAGTCTAACACCTCGGTCTGACATCTAATATCTTCCTCAAGCATATGGATGGATTCTTGACTCAATGGGCTTTCAACCAGAATTCCAAGAACACCGTCGGAGTTCGAATGAAGGAGATATGACCTTAAAGTTGGAGTTCATCGTAATCGATCTTAATGGTATTTCATTGACGAGCACCTTTGAAGTGACAGGCTCATTTTAACACTGGGTCTGAAATATAATTTTCTGCGGGCATATGAATGTATTCTTGACTCAGTGAGCACTAGTGGTCAGAACACAAATCAGACTCAGTGAAGGAGTTATGACATAGAGTTGGAGGTCATGCCGCAGATCAACTTTGGCGAGTGGACTGGAGCGAGCCGAGGCGAGCTGTCATGGATGAGCTCATCCTAACACCTCAGTATGGCATCTAAAATACTTCTCATGCAAATCAATGTATTCTTGACTCAATGAGCTGCCAGTCCCAAGAACACCAAATCGGAGCTCGGGCCGGAGAGGTTATGACCTTCGAAGTTGGAGGTCTTGCGGCCCGATCTTTCGGCAGGCGCCCGCTGTTGAGAGGCGATCAGCATTCCTTGACGACCCCTTGTTTGTGACCTGTTGAGCGACCCTTTGTTCCTTGTGACCCCTTGTTTGTGACCCACGTTGGGCGACCCGCTTGTTGGGCGATACTTGTTGTAGCGACCCACGTTGGGCGACCGCATTCCGCAACTGACCCCTTGTTGAATGACAACTTGTTGTTCATGGCATTACTGTTTAGTGACCTCGCCCATTTGGTATTCAGAGTAAAAAAGACCATAACTTGGTCTACAGGAATTCCCAGTCAGAAATTCAAAAGCTTCTTTTATCAAGTTCATTGATGTGGCTACAATTCAAGAAGGACTTACTTCAAATTCTCTTTATTTCTGGTTCAAGAAAACTCGTTCCTAGGTCCGGATACTGCATATGATCGGCCGATAGGGAATTTTTTTTTTTAGGTTAACACCGTAGACCCTTCTCAAACCCATATTTAGGAGCATAAAGCTCTTCTTAACTCAACCTAAAATGAGTTTAGAATTTCCCAAACCCAAACCATACACAAGATGAAGGTTCTAAACATGTATCCATCTTGTCTAGACCAAACTAGACTTCCATACAACGAAGACATGTATATTCATACAAAACCATATTTCTATACTCATTTTTAGTAGTTCCATACACACCTAGTTTACATACACATATTCATGGTTCCATACAACCCAAGACATGTATCCGTACAAATATTCACAGTTCTATACAAATACCCATATTTAGTAATTCCATACTAAACCATATTTCCATATTTTTTTATACAAAATCCTAGTTCCATTCCATTACCCATAGTTCCATACACCTTAATCTTCTTCTTCTTCTTTTCTTTTCTTCTATATATGCTCTCTTGTCATTATTTGCTCTCCTTTTCTCCAAGACCAAAATAGATATTTCTTTTGATTCTTTATCTCATTGATCTTATCCCGTTTTTATTTTACTTTGGTCCTCGACTCTTATAATATTTGCAATTCAATTTATAATATTTTTCTGATAGCCTCAATTTTCTTTATTATTTGTAATTTGCTTATGCATATTCTTACTTTTGTTTTATCTTTATTTTATTAGAATAAATACCTTTACGTTTATTATACCCCAAAACATGTTATAAATCATTTAGGGTATAATTTGAAGTCTGACTCTCCCCCTTAAAAGAATTTCGTCCCTCGAAATTCATGCACGACCGAAGAGTTGCGGGGATCTTGTGCTCATAGTTGCTTGGCTCCCAAAAGTAGCTTCTTCTCTACCATGGTGTTGCCGGAGAACTTTGGTAATGGTACTTGTTTGTTCATGGCCCCATTTCCTCGAGCCAGGGATGGTCTTTGGCTCCTCATCATATGACAAATCCTCTTGTACTTGTATCTCTTGCCCGGTAGTATGTGGGCTCATCGAGCCCGGTATCTCGAGCATTGACACATAGAACACATCGTGTAATTTGGCGACTCGTGGGAGGTGCGTCCCGATAAGCCACGGGATTGATACATTTAAAATCTCATATATTACTATGAACCTTGGACTCGACTTGCCTTTGACGAACCTAAGAATTTTCCTCCATGGTGATACCTTTAAAAGACCCATCTCCCACTTTATATTCAATATCTCTACCTCTCCTCTTTAGGTTGGCATACGATTTTTGTCTATGTGTGCTTCTTTAACCTCTGTAGAATAACTTGTGTACTTTCTCTTACGCTATCTTTCTTATGTAAGGCTGTCAGTTTATATATTTAATTACATCCAACACACGGGGAGTTACATTTCCGACCATACAAGCTTCTTAATAATTGCCATACGATACTTGGCCAGAAAACTATTATTATGACAAATTCCATTAATGGAATATACATCAACTTCGAAAATTCCATAGCAACACAACCTCGAAGCATATCTTGATACTTGAATCAATCTCACATTTGTCCATCACGTTTGCGGATGGAATACCGATACTAAAATTCAGCTTAGTGCCTAAAGGCTGTTGTAATTCTTCGGAACCTTGATGTGTCGTGGATCTCTATAGGCCCTTGATAGGCAATGACACGCGTACGATACATGCAATCTCCGTACATATAACTCATTAATTCGATCCATAGAATAGTCAATCTGGCCGGTATAAAATGGGCCGACTTTGGCAGGCTATCTGCAATCACTAAACGAGTCATGTTTTGTTGTGTGAGGGGAAAACCCAGGCCACAAAATCCATGGTAATGTTATCCCTTCCATTGAGGAATTGGAAGGGGATTTAACGAACCTGTTGTACTTGGTGTTCGGCTTTGACTTGTGACACGTCATTATAGATACATATTCGAGTCATCTCTTTTCATTCCTTTCCACCAATAAAATTGTTTCAAGTCCTGGTACATCTTATTCCCTTCAGGATGCATGGTAAATACCGTATTATGAGCCTCAGATAGCAACTTTTCTTGCTCTTTGTCATCGCACACATAATCTATTACGGAAATACAAACTTCCGGCTTCTTTCTCTAAAAACTTGGGTCTTGTCACCATCTCTAACCATCATGGGAATTTTAAGCAACTCTTCATCATTTTTAGCATCTATAATCATTTGCTTTAAAATGGGTTTACTTGACTTTCTAATTATTTAACATAGCTCCATCATCTGCTAATCTCGATCATTTATCTTGTAGTGACATTGCTACCACTGTCTTTCGGCTTAAAGCATCGGCTACTATATTAGCCTTTCCGGGATGGTAATCTATGATGCAGTCATAATCCTTCAATAACTCTAACCACCTCCATTTGTCTCAAATTTAACTCTTTTACCGCGTTAACAGAATTACTTGAGACTCTTATGATGGTGTAAATTCTACACTTTTTCCAAGTATAAGTAGTGTCGCCATATTTTTCGCCAAACCTTCTGCTTGATAACTCTAGGTCATGAGTGGGATAATTTTGTTCATGCTATTTCAAGCTATGCGGACGCGCAAGCCCTTGCGCCATCTTGCATTAACACGCATCCCGAACCAATGCATGAGGCATCACTATACAAGGTATACTCTTTTCCGGGTAAGTCTGCGTCAAATCTTTGGTGCTTGACCCGGCATCGCACAAGCTGTTCAAAACTATTACGACATTTAATCTGTCCACTCAGCTTTATTCCCTTTCTGAGTAACTTGGTGGCGGAGAAGCTATGCGAGAAAAGCCTCTCTAAATCTTCTATAATAACTTAGGCTAAGCCCGAGAAGCTTCTCACCTCGGTTACATTTGAGGTGATTTCCAATTCCTGGCTTGCTTGATCTCGCGGGATCAACTCTTATACACTCCGAGGCGGACACAATATGGCCTAGGAATGGACTTATTTAGCGAAAATCACATTCTTGAGCTTAGCATACTCTTCTTTTCTCTGCGTCTAGACTATTCTCGGGTGTTGTTCATGCTCTGGCCATCCTTAGAATACACCGAGGATGTCATCGATAAAAACTCTGACAAATTGATCCACATAGGGTCGGGAAAAGCCTATTCATCAAATCCCACCAGATGCGCGGTGCATTAGTGACGAATGGCATGACCCAGGCTTCGCTAATGACCGTATCGGGTTAAATGGTCTTGGCACATCTCCTTCCTTACCCTCAAGCGATAATACCACTGATCGAAGGTACATCTTCGAAAAAAGACACGCTCACTTTCAGTGATCAAAAGATCTTCAATTCGGCAATGGGTACTTGTTTTCCTTTGTCACCTTATTAATCTACGATGTCGATGCACATCGTAAAATTTATCTTTCTTTTTCACAAATAAAGCAGTGCACGAGGGGACACCTTTGGGTCGAATAAATCCTTTATCTAAAAGTTCTTGCAATTGACTCTTCAACTCACCATTTCTGTTGGAGCCCGTCCTGTACGGTGCCCTTGACATAGGAATTTGTTCTGTGCAATTTCTATGGTAGATCCGCCTCTCTCTCATGTGGAATGCACGGTAACTCTTCGGGAATACATCTGGAAATTCCTTACCTCTTGAGATCTTTTCTACATCAGCTTGACCTCTCTTGGAGTCAAGTATCAAAGTATCTCGCATCCTTTCCTCATAATTCTCCTAGCTTGCATAGTGGGGTGTTCAGACAGTACACTTGATCCGATGCCTTGTCTTATTACCTCGATGCAGTGGAGCATTTCAACACTCATAGTCTTTTGTCCACAATCCCACGATAGCTCGGTGCTTAGACCAATCCATTCCTAGAATTAAGTCAAACTCTCGGAATCAGTAAAGGTTATCAATATTGAGAAACTCTCTTGTTTGTATAACAATGGGGCAATTTCTATATATGTTATTCACACTAACATTGTTCCCAAACGGACTAGTTCACATCGCATGTCATATCTTACAATTTCTCCATTAGCGGTACTTTGTCAAATACATGCTCCATGCACACATATGAATGAGTAGATCCGGGATCAATCAGCATGCATCTCTATATCATATAAAGAAAATATACCCGTATGGCAGAGCATTTGATCCTCCACGAGCCTTCATATATGCTCGTCTTTGGTCTTTGTAGGCATAGGACGATCTACTGTTTCAGACACTATGCCTCCTCGTCCTCTATCTTTGAGATGGGCTACTCACATTTCTACGATGCACGAGTCGGAGTCTTTGTAGTAGATCTTCCTCACCACTTGCCCCTTGTTGGCTTCTATTATCCCCCAACTCGGGGACAACGTGCTTTGAATGCTCGAGGCTTCCACCTGAAAACACCCTCCTATCGATATCACTGAAGCGCCCGAATGCCTTTTATGGCAATGGGGGCATTCGGGAAATTCTCCACGTCCAGCGAAGCACTTCTACGTACTCGTGTTATAGTTATCTCTACCTCGTGTGGAACTATATTGAGTTGAAATTTGGAACTCTCTAGCTCTTTCGAAAGGGAGATGAAGAGCTCATAGAAAGCTTGCTTTTGAAATCTTTCTTTGTTGCTCGTTTCTAGTCTCTCTACTTTCATTGCAGCTTGGACCAACTGATAAAAATCAACTGTTTGGAGAGAAGTCATAGGTGCGGAAATACCTGCCGATGGAATCCTTGCAGTCCATCCTCAAATTGCTACACGAAATGCTTACGGTGAGGACGGTCAGGTGCATATTTACTAAGATGGCTAAATTCTTTTCATATTCGACCCTTGGATAAGCTCCTTTGCTTCAAATTTAGGGAGCTTGTTTCCACTTGGAATCCCTATACATCTCGGTAACATGCTTTGTCCTGAACTCTTGGACAAGAATTCCCAATAATCGAGGATTTACTGGAATCCTTGGACTTTTGAGTACTAGTTTCCACGATCATATGCCTCACCTACTGATAGTGAAATTGCACATGATGCCTACGGTCGGGAGGACATCTAACCTCTTCTAATACCCTGTCTATCTTTTCTAACCAAAATTCGGCTTTCTCTGACTCTTCCATGCTCGACCCACGTGGAATTCCTGCAGCTCCGTGTCTTCTTCGCGTATCACATTGGAGCTTTAGGAGTCAATTCGATCTATCCAAAACCCGAGCCATGTCTTGCGATATTCTTGAGGCTTACGTGGGCTCATTAGGTGTTACTTTACGAAGGTTCGAAGGCGGTAACCCTTGTTCCTTGGGTTAACACTCTCGTGACTTCTTCGGACCGATCCATCTATACAAAACAAGGACATCACATCGAGGCCCACACATTACTAAACACGGAACTTTTCTATTTTATATACTCTATTCGGAGCCACCTAAACTTAGGCTTTCGGAGAAACGCCTAAGCCCTAGGCTTTCGATACCACTAAGCTGACACCTTCTCAGATCCAGAGCCCCGATTGGTGGGTCAGACCATCCAGGGATGTTCGATACCCTTTAAGCGCGGCCTTGACTCGGCATAAGATGTAGTGAGGTCTTTTTTTTTTTTTTATCATGCCTGCCTTTGCGTACATAATCATATAATGTTAAACAATTAGCTTGTATTACATTACGTAGCAGTGGATTACAAAATATGGCCAAGCTCACGAAATGGAAATGTTAAACATCATAATTTTACGTGGTTACAAAATTTCATATACAAAATAGACTAAAGGTCTTCGGTGGGCACCTATTCTTTGTGTGGCCTTTATTTGCGATGTGGATTGTCACATCCTCTGTTTTCCTCTTAAATGCCTACGGATTGAACACGGAGTGCTAAGCTTTACGCTTAGTGGGAATATGACTTCTATTAGGTCACCACAATTCTTTTATACACATACATATGACCATTATAACATTTGAGATTCTTATCATTTCTCATATATATATACTTTTCATAACCGGTTTCATTCTTATCATCTTCCGGATACTTTTAATGTAATCTTATTACTTTTACTTCTTGTTCTTGTAGCTTGTATTATCATCCATAGCAGTACTTCCTGCTTCCCATATTCTCTTCATTTCCTTTGCATATACATCATTTCTTTTATGTTTCATGTGCGCCAAACCTTGTAGAAGTGGATCTGAGAAACTATAATCCATGAGGACCCGAAGGTGCTATATTCAGCGTAAAGCGGTGATCCGCAGAGGCAGTAGGCGTTGTATATTATGCTAGAAGGTATCATCCTTTGTATCTGAGACCGGTGACTTATTCCATGAGGGCCCGTAGGCGCTGTGGTGATCCTTTCGGGGCCACCTGATCCAAACGGGATCTGTCATTGACCCAAACGGGGTCCCGATTTCCGAATATAACTGATATGCTGCAGACTTATTCTTCCTAATAGGCATGCCCATCTACATCCTACCGGGTTACAGCGGACAATCAACTGTGTATTTTATGCTCAGTATATATCTCATATTCCCGAATACTTATTGTCATTCGGTAATTATATGAGATATATATATATAATCAGTTATTCATATCTTTACATTTTTCATACTTCATTATATGCATAAATAACTATGCTTACACTGTATTCTTATGAGCTATTTATGACTTCATCATAGGCGTTCATAATACAAATTAACTATGGTTACCTGTACTTCCTACTGTTTTCCGTGTTTTCTGGAACTAATATGAGTTCCAATCTTATCAAGCTGTCTATTTCTGAATTCTTGACTCAATGGGCTTTCCATAGAGTCCAAGAACATCCAAATCGGAGTTCAAACGAATGAGATATGACCTTCCGAAGTTGGAGGTCATGCGCAGTCGGTCTTGACGAGTGACTGAGCCCGGCGAGGCTGCGGCCCGAAATTGGCGGTTTCAGTCCTAACACCTCGGTCTGACATCTAATATCTTCCTCCAGGCATATGGATGGATTCTTGACTCAATGGGCTTTCAATAGAGGTCAGAACACCCAAATCGGAGTTGAGGCGAAGGAGATATGACCTTAGAAGTTGGAGGGTCATGCGTAGTCAGTCTTGTGGTGACTGGCCCGACGGTATAGCTGAAGTGACGAGCTCATTTTAACACTTGGGTCTGAAATCTAATTTTCTCCTCAGGCATATGAATGTATTCTTGACTCAATGGGCTTTCCATAGAGTCCAAGAACACCCAAATCGGAGCTCAGACGAAGGAGTTATGGCCTTCCGAAGTTGGAGGTCATGCACAGTCAACTTTGACGAGTGGACTGGCCCGTGGCAGGCTGTCATGGATGAGCTCGCTCTAACACCTCAGTATGGCATCTAAAATCCTTCTCATGCAAATCAATGTATTCTTGACTCAATGGGCTTTCCGCAGAGTCGAGAACGCAAATAGGAGGCTCGGACGGAGGTTATGACCTTCGAAGTTGGAGGTCTTGCGCGGCCCGATCTTGACAGTAGCCAGCGATGAGGCGTCAACATTCCTTGCGACCCTTGTTTGGCGACCCACATTGAGCGACCCGCGCATTCGCGGCGACCCTTGTTTGGCGACCCTTTGTTGGGCGACCCAGCACATTGGGCGATACTTTGTTTCAGCGACCCCTTGTTTGGCGACCCACATTGGGCGACCACTTTGCTCAGCGACCCACATTTGGGCGACAGCATTCAGCGACCTTGTTTGTGACCCGTTGGGCGACCTCGCCCATTTGGTATTCAATTAAAGACCATAACTTGGTCTCTGAGTCGAATTAAAAATTCAAAGCTGGCGTCAGTTCATTAGTCATTTATTCGAAGGACTTACTTCTGAAGTGCCTCTTTATTTCTAGTTCAAAAACTCGTTCTAAGGTCGAATCTTTGCCTTATGATCGACAATAGGAATTTTACGGGTTCAACTTGCAACTAGACCCTTCTCAAACCCATAGGGCCTTAAGCTCTTCTTAACTCCAACCACACAAGAAATGAGTTTAGGGTTCCCAAACCCAAACCATATACACAAGACAGAGGGTTCTAAAACATGTATCCATGCATGCAGACCAAAGCTAGACTTAATCTAGCTTGAACTGTATATTCATACAAAACCCATATTTCTATACTCATTTTAGTAGTTTCCACTTCACACACTAGTTTACATACACATATTCATGGTTCCATACAACCCAAGACATGTATCCGTACAAATATTCACAGTTCTATACAAATACCCATATTTAGTAATTCCATACTAAACCATATTTCCATATTTTTTTATACAAAATCCTAGTTCCATACCAATACCCATAGTTCCATACCTGTAATCTTCTTCTTCTTCTTTTCTTTTCTTCTCTCTTCTCTCTTGTCCGTATTTGCTCTCCTTTTCTCCAAGACCAAAATAAGATATTCTTTTGGTGCATCATATTGATCTTATCCCGTTTTATTTTACTTTGGTCCTCAGCTCTATAATATTTTAATTCAATTTATAATGTTTTTTACAATAGCCTCGATTTTCTTTATTATTTGTAATTTAACATGCATATTCTTACTTTTGTTTTATCTTTATTTTATTCCCGGAATAATCTACTTTACGTTTTATTATACCCCAAAACATGTTATATAAAGCTGTTGAGGTATAATTTAGAATATAAAGAGTTATTTTGGCCTGCGCTAACAAACCATATTGAAAATATTGTTAGCGGACTAATCCTATTGAATGTAAGTATGTTTTGATTTAAGGGACAAAATTTTAATGCATAGGAAACGAGTCTTGATCGATTCAATCGGACACAAATTAGAGAGAACACTCAGGCTTAGAAAGATAAAGAAGGCGAGAAAACTTCGACCATGGCGGATGGCAGGATCGGAATGAAGTACATAGAGAAGCGCGGCTAGAAGGCCTCCGATCATGATACTGGAGGACGATACGGAAGCCACAATATTCAAGATGAGTACTGCAATCGGGCGGCCGGTATTGATGCAAATAATTTTGAACTTAAACCCGACACTAATTCTGATGGTCCAGCTGACATCGGTTCGCGAGTCATCACGTGAGACCCCAAACGAGCACACAGGAAGATTTCTCGGGATGGCTAATACGAGTGAAGTTAGATAGGGTGAGACCGAAGTCATCCATTGCATCTATTCCCATTCCTCTTTAAGAATCTGACAACTACATGGTATGAATCTTTACCATATGGTTAATTGATACTTAGGAGGAGTTGAAGTAGAGGGCTACTTAGGTAGATTCTTTCCCCCATCCCTCGCACCCGGAGAGAAGGAGGGAAATCATTGTGTTTGGGGGAAGATGACACAATATGTAACAGGAAAGATTCAAGCGGTTGCTGAGAAGATGTCAATGCATGGGATGCGTCACGAAGACTGGATGGACATTGTATATCATGCCTTGAATGATATATCAAAGAGGATCGTGATGAACCATGTTGTAGGAACTTATTCAAGCGAAAAGTCTTGAAGAGGCAAAGAGTGATTGAAGACACGGCTAAATACAATGTAAACTCCTTCTATGAGTTTTCAGAGAAACAACAGAGAAGGGGATCATGGAGCTGAGCAAGATGCAAGCGACCATGGAGGCGAGTTGGATGCCATTATGCACGGGATGAATGACGAAAGGAAAACACACACTGCCCATGAGATAGGAGCAGTTGAAAGAGAGTTATTGAAAGGAAGTGCTGAGAGAGTTGCTGAAGAACAATTCTATGATGCTGAAGAGGTTAAGTATCTGGGTGAGCCAAGAAACTACCATTTCAAACCCAATACTAACACTGCCCGTACAAATATCACCAGTGAGGAACAGTGAGAATTTCTCATATGGTGGAGGGGCTTCACAAGGCCCTCGGCATGGACGGAGACCCTCACGGGGTTATCAGAGGCCACCAAGGTTCCGGCGAGGCAAGGAAATGAACCGCAGAAATGAATATCGAGGTCGGAGGAGGGCCAGATCTGCACGAAGAAACAGATGTTAGTTCATGGGGATAATAAGAGGCTGTTGAACCTCCATTAACAAAAGTTTACAAGAAGTGGAAGCAAGCGCTACCGGTTCTCAAATTTTCAGAACACCGCAATGCATCCCTAAAGAACCTGGAGACCTGCATTAAGTTGGCCCCTAATACGCAAAGCGAGGAGGAAAGATGCCTTCCCCAGTGACTGAAAGTCAGGCGCATGGGCAATGCGGCTTAGGAGTGGGAAGGAGTTAGAAAAGATGAAAAAATGACAGCAACAAGAAGAAGAAAGCCCAGAAAAGGAAGAAGCACTGGAGAAAAAGAAAGAAGGAGTGGAGGAAGGATATCGAAGGCTCTGAGCACAGTGAATCCCATTTCCACGAGAGGCTGAGAAATCGAAAGATAGAGGAAGCCGGTTTACTTGAGTTTTGAAAACCTTTCGAAGCTAGAGATCGGTATACTGCCCTTCCCGAGAAGTAGTGACTCAGATGCCACTCTATGCAAAATTCCTGAAGGACATGCTGAAACGAAAAGAAAGATAGTAAGAAGAAGGATTGTGAATCTCAACGCTTTAACTGCAGTCTTTGTGATAAAGTGCGAGAGAAAAGATGAAGGATCAGGGGAGTTTTACAGTTCTTGCATCATTGGAGTTGAATTCGAGCTCTACGTGACTCGGGAGCTAATATAAACTTGATGCCTCTTTACATTTGCTTAGCGATTAAGTTTGGGAAGTTATTCCCACCACTATTACTCTTCAAATGTGACGGATCGATGGTAAAACTGAGAGGAAGTCATGGAAGATGTCTTTGGTCAGCTGTCGATTACCAATCATTATCATTCTGATATAGATAAGTACCCAGCTATTGGGGAGACCATTCCTAACTCTTGGGCACATACGTCGACATACGAGGTTCTCACCTTGAGGGTTGGAGAGGAAGGCTCTTTGCCCCCGGCTTGATCAAAAGCATGAGAATGGAGCATAGACGAGAAAATTTACAGTATGAACATTAGTGCTCTATACCTACAGCCACGATGTTCACAATGATTGTAATGCTCAATTTTATTAATGAAAAGAGATAAATTCCCAGTATATTAGAAGTGGCTATACGATTGTCCATCTGGCGAGTTTCATTCTATAGAAAGCGTATTTGAGCACAGACCAAGCGAAATGTGAAAGGGAAAATAATGAGGGAAATTCATCAAGAAATCGGTGAAGAGGGTTAGTGTTGGAAAAGTTGCCAGAGTCATTTGAAGTATGCTTACTTAGAATCACGAAGAAAAAACCGATGATTATCTACGCTGGGCTCGGTGATCTTCGAGAGCGAAGGTTCTTGAAAATCTTAAAGAAGCATAAAATTACATGGCTTGGTCCATTGAAGAGTTAAAGGGTATCAGTCCGTCGAATTTGTATGCACAAGTGCGCTGAAAATTCGAAGCCATGCGACATCAAAGGCCGAATCCGGTGAAGGAGTAGTCGAAGGAGGTACTCGGAATTCTTGATCTTTGGTTTATCTATGCAATTTCGGATAGTCCTTGGGAGCCCCAAATTCATGTGGTTCCAAAGAAGCAGGGGTTTACTTCGTGATCCGTAATGAGAAAATGAATTGATTCCAACAAGAACGTTGGACAGGACGGAGGGTATGCATTGATTACAGAAGCCGAACACAAACAATTAAAAGATCATTTCCTTGCCTCATTGATCGATGTTGGACAGATTAGCAGACACCTCATTTTTGTTTCTCGATGGGTATTCAAAGTACAATCGATTGCTATTGCACCCGAGGACTAAGAAAGACCACATCTCACACATGCCCCATGGTACCTTGCCTTCGTGGCGATGCCATTTGGCCGTGTAATGCCCCGCCATTCCGCAGGTGTATGATGTCAATGTTCCTTAATTTGGTCAAGAGGTTATGGAAATTTTTATGGATGACTCTACCGTATGGATCCAGCTTTGATTAGTGTTTGAAGAACTGAAACAAGTGTTTCAAAGATGCTAAGACAAACAATAAAGTAATCGACCGGGAAAATGCCATTTTATGGTAACAGAAGGCATTGCTTCGGGGCATAAAATTTCACATCGGACTGAAGTAGACCAATCCAAGGTATCCATTATCAAAACTCTAAAACCACCTACCATAGGAAAGTGAGTAAGAAGCTTCTGGGCACAAGCCGGATTTTATAGGAGATTCATCAAAGACTTCTCAAAAAATAAATGCACCACTATGACACTGGTATGATACAAGGTTTAATTCGATGACTCCCGCAAGGTCGCTTTTGAAGAAATCAAGATCAAATTGCTCACACCTATAATGGCTGCACCGTAATAGGATCGTGGATTTGAAATAATGTGATGCAAGTGGATTTTGCAACGGAGCCGTCCTAGTATAAAGAAAGGAGAAAATATTCGCGACCATATACTATGCTAAGAACCTTCTGAATGAAGACAAGAAAATTCCAGCCATAGTATTGTTTGAAAATCAGCAATACATTTCTCAGATCCCCATGTTATTATTCATATCTTGATCATGCAAAGAATCACACCTATGTCAAAGAAGGAAGCTAAGCCAAGATTTGATATATAGGGAAGTATAGCTGTAAGAGCTTGAACTGAGATCAAGGACAGCAAGACACGATAGCTCAACGCTGTTTATAGAAAGAAGCAACACAAGAAGAGAAAGTAGTATTAATCAAGAGAACCTCCCGATGATAACCTTAAAGTTTCTCCAACTTCCATATATATGTCATATTGTGAACTATTAATGTATGTCTTCACAATTCAAATACCAATGCAGAGAACCTTTTTAATCAAGCACTGTATTATATTCAGATGATCTATTATTTAAAAGAGGTGTTTACATGATAATAAGAAGATAAAAGCCAGAACAACATAAAATTTAATAATGCTATGCATCACCTGAAGTATAGGCATTTTTCAGAGAAAGAGTCACCATAAGATAATTAACTGATTTTATTGGCCCACTATCTTCGTGAGATTTGTGGCTGGTTGGTTAAATGTGATAGATGCCAAACATTGGAAGACTTGCAGCAGAATGAATGTCTTCAAGAGGTGGTTGAATGTAAAATCTGACATGTAATGAGATCTTGGTGCATCATCTCACCATCATTTAACCCACATACCGCCATCATTGATTATGCTTCCAAATGGGTAGAAGCAAAGGGTTTGTCCAAGAAACGACAACACACAGCTGCAGTTTCAAGAAAAATATTTGAGCGGATTGAACAATCTGTAATTGGTCAATAGCGATAGAGTCATTTGAAACGTATTTGGCAAAACCAGAGCGTGGTGGGATCTTGCTATCAATGAGTCTGGCTAATATCCTTTGTACTTCAATGGACGTTGCAATTTCCAATGGAGAGATTAAATAGATTAAAAGATCGTGGTCGCCAGAATGATCATCTTCCAAACTTGATGATGCACTTCTGGTTTACAGATCTATTATTGTAACTCCTAATGAATGTCCTCACGTTGTAATTTGTTGAAGTAAACCATGTCACTCACCGGAATTGGAATACAAGGCAATGGGGCTATCACAGTTATGGAACTTCGATTTTAAACCGCAAGGGAAGAGATTGCTCCAACTGCTCGAACCGGGGTGAATCAGAAACAAACCCGGAGAATGCCAACTGATAAGACAAAGAAACATGATCAAAGGATCCCGAGAAAGAGTTACAGGGAACAGGTTCTATCTGGCTTAATCAGACCAAATTGTTTCAGAAAGTTGAAACTAAATGAGGGCCATACAAGCAGTCATCAAATATATTTACAAAGTGACATTAAGGACTGACATCGAGAAGAATTCAAAGTCAATGACAAGACCAATACCATCATGCAGTGATAAAGGAATGAAGAGCTCCAAATATTATCAGAAAGAAGAAGAACCAAAACAGCAAGTCCAAATCGAGGACTCAAACTGAAAAGTCGATGGAGGCAAACCAAGAAAACAGTTTCGCTAGATTTTGAATTTTTTTATGCATTTGTTGATTTAGTTCTTGCAAAGAGTTAGATTTAATTTATGTTAATCTAGTTTATAAATTGAATCATGCAAGATGCTCAATAAAGACATGAGTAGAAAAGTTAACTCAGGGACACCTCCACAATTTTATAAATGCTCACACAACAAAAGGGGGTAACTTTCTCCTAAACCAAACCCGTGAAATATGAGTGAATTGCTTGTTGAATTTCGTTGAGATGCTCTAATAAATGCTGTCTAAAGGAGTATAGGATTAATAAAGGAATTTAAGTGAGACACTAAATAAAGGGCATAGGTCATGATAGAAACAAAACTGAAAATAAAAACAGATGTATTTAAACACAACATCAGTAAAACTGATTACGTCTTTTTACAAACTTAGTATGCCTTAATATGGGTCCCGTGCGCCCATCACCCTAATGCCTCTAAAATTAACGTTCTTAACAAAGGAGAACTGATGTCATGTTTACCTTAATGAAATAATAATTATTTCATAAAAAACTGATTGAATTGTAACTGAGAACTTCTTCCATTCCCCGCTTCAATGCAACCTGTCATCCTCCTTCCTTCCATTCTTAAATTTCAAAACCTCAGCCTGTAAAATTTTAGAAACTTTCTTCCGCTTAATATGAAAACCTCAAACAAATTTAACCCTAAGAGATCATGGAGGAATATGTGCAACCGGGGAGAATTGACAGGTGAAGAACCTGATAAGAGATCATGCCACCACACCAAAGGTCAAGAAAGAATCTGACAAGGGAAATGGAAAAGCAAGAGAAGAAGAAGAAGATTTGTGTCGTAGGAAGCTTATTCCAACTCGAAGAAGCACTATGCCAACAAGGGGTTCAGACGAAAAGAAGATTCAACCTGACAATTCCTTTCTCTCAAGGAGATGATTAACAAAGAGAGTCAGCTCGCGCATCAAAAGTCGCCACAAGAAGAAGAATCATCTGAATCAGAAAGGGTGATGTAACACTGTGTCTGCCAGAGGAGTGGATACTCATATGGAGCCAAGGCCATTAACTAAGTCTATGGAATGGCAGTAAGCAATAAGCATGGGTTCAAACTAAAAACTCTTGAAAACCCAAATTTGAAGATTGCCAAAAGCTCACTCTGACGAAAATCTGCAACCTGGACAAGGGAAGGAGGACCGTGGGAATGTGGGAAGCCTCACCAGAGGCTAAGGTATGAATTTCTGGTTTTTGGTCATTTGGTCCCAACTAAGCATAAAATAAAGAGAGAGCAGAAGTAATTATGCTGTATATTCGAAGGGATACAAGCTCAATGTAGAATAGTAATTGAAAATTTATAATGAGGTACCACATGAAATAAGAGGTTGATCCTCACCCAAAGAACAATAACTCATATGTTTAAAGGCCAAGTGGAGTCTCGAAGAGAATGAAGAACCCATGATATCACCACTCCACCACAGATTATAAGACCAGAAACCAAAAGAAAAAGGGGTGTTGATTGAAACAAGAGAAGAAGCTCCAGCTGCTGGCCAAGAAGAAGAGAACCCAGAAATTCCTCCTGAAAATAATACTTTCACATTTGCGCATAAATGAAAGGCAAGGGATGTGGTGAAGCCCCTTAGATTCATCCTTGAATGGTCTTCCCATGAAAAACAGAACATTCAGAGCTATGACAGCAAGCTCATGTATACAAGAGAACAATCTAATAATGGAGGTCCTCAATGCCATAGCGTAAGAAGATGGAAGAAAGGGAAAAGAGGAAATTGCAACAAAGAATTGTGGAAGGAACTATGAAAAGAGTTAAAAAGAAGAGATCAAAGAAATGTAAGGAACCCAAAAGAAGAGAAGAAATGTATTAAGAGGCCCTTTAGCGTTAAAAGAGAGGACTTTTAAGAAATACGAAGATTCATCTTCTACAGAACTAAGTTTATCATGAATCTTTTAATATCAATTAGTTTGTTGATTCTCAAATTTCCCAACCATCATGAAGAAAAGGAGGTAACAGAAGCCAAATCAGAGAATAATTATGATTCAAATTTTGATACAAGTCTCTACAAAAAGATTTTGAGAATAAACTGATGATAGAGACAAGGAAGCAAAAGATCAATCCCAAAGAGAGAGAATGGCTAGTGGTGCAACTGACTTGATTAATAAACAACTTTCCAAATCTTTACAAATAATCTAAATAACATAATTAATGGTCAAATATACGCATGAGCTAAACAAGAAGGTTGATCTCCAATGATCTTCAATGAAGACTGCCGAGCAGAAACTAAGAAGAGAAAGGAAATAAGGAAAACAAACCCTCCATTCCCATCTCAATCATGTTCCTAGACCTGATCCCCCAACATCTCTTACTGTTTTTCCAAAATTAAAAAGATATTCCTTCCCAAGCTCACCTTCCTTATTCTCCAAAGCCCATCAGAGTATCCAACATTTCAAATTGAACTTAAATAAAAATGATAAATTTGAATTAACGTTGTCAGGTTATCGGCCTATAAATTTTCGTGTTGCTTGCGGTCAGACAGTTTGAAATAAAAGTAGGAATTAGTCCCAAGAATAAAAACCGCTGAGATGGCCGTTTAATTTGAATTACAAAGGATTTAGAATGCTTCAAATGCGCATAAAACTAATAAGGGCCAAATGAATACAGTTAATGAACATTATGCAAAAGCAGACTTAAGTCTAACTGATAAGTCCGCATTAGAGGAAGTAATACAATGGGCTAACAAAAAACATATTTTATTTGTGGCAATTAACATAAGTCATGAAACTTGAATATCAATTAATTTAATCACCATCAACAAAATGAAGGAAATCCTTATGGTTAGTCACAACTATTCAACCTAAATTTAGAATTTGTTGGATATTGATCATACAACCCATGATACAAATTTAATAAGAATACGCATCATTTTGATAGTTTATTTATTTAGCCATCCCTATTCATATGTCGATGCATATAATTCTGTCTTGGGAGCTACAAACAAGCTTATTTTTCAAAAATAAGCCAATGGAAACCCTAACCCATCCTAAAAAAATCAATCCTTCAGTAAAGAACCTATGATTACCCAGGAATTCAAGGAGGAAGAAAGAAATGAAGTTTGGGGGAGTATAAATTTTTGAGGAACTCAAGGCGAGTAAAAATATGTAAAAAGGGAATGAAAGAAAAATAAGAAAGAGCAAAAAAATGCAATAAAAGAAAGTTTATAGTGGATAAGTTTTATCTGTGGCCTAACTCTCTTGAATAATTAAGTTCTTGTGTTTCAAATTAGCATCTTAAATAATGATATGGGAGCATTAACCAAAGTTCCGCTAAGAGGTTAGGAAAGCCTAAAAGGAAAAGATTTACCATCCTCGAATGGTAGACAAACAAAAGCAAACTTCCTGCCACTACAAGGAGAATATGTGGACACACTCTTAATTCTATTAATTCAAAGAGATGTCCCAAACATGAAGTTTAGGGGAGTTTGACAAGAAACTACAAAGAAAATAGGGCAGAGTTAAGAGAGAAAAGGGTTCAGGTAATCTTAACTCAAAAAATTCCTTCCATCCTGCACTACTACCAAGCCTAACATTAAAGCCCCAAAAGACCTGATTGATCTTGAAGGTCGGAATTACCTACATTAGTGGGAGAGATCACTATGAACAACAAACCTATGAATTTGAAAATATGGAAACAATCAAAACCGGTGAAGGACTTTAGGGAGTTAAGTGACTCATTATGAAGACGAAAGGAAAATAATTTATTATTCAACAGATCTAATGATTATGTTGTTTGTAAAATAATTTGGTCAGCTAGTTTTGTATACTAAGATTAAAAAAGCAACCTTTGAACTGGACTTGAAGCTAGATGTATAGAAAACAATACCTCAGATTTCAATCAAATTGGATCATATCGCAAAATGTAATGTATGTCCTTGTTTCCGAGGACAACAATTCTTCTTTCCTTTGCTTCGAGGACAAGCAAGACTTTAAGTTTGGGGGAGTTTGATGAGCTAAAAGTCATCTAGTTTAATCCATTTTTATGTTTCTGATTTTCATCTCGAAAGGAATAATTAATATGCAAAATATGAAGAAACTCACCAATTTGAAAGGTTATTAGCAGTGGGAGCGTGAAAGAAAGAAGAAAAAGCAAGAGGTGTTCTAATTGGTGGAGTAAAATGCAGAAAATAGCAGGGCAAAATGAAAGCAACCGTTAATGCTGCGCTTTGGACTTGCACACCATGGCGATGTCGCGACATCGAAAATCAAGGAAATTGATGCGTGTCGCGACAGACCTGCTAGGTAGCCGAGTGACTAACCGTAGATTCAAGGGAATGATGTCAGCGACAACATCGGATGTCGCGACAACATCGCGGATGTCGCGACAAAGGCTGATGTCGCGACATTAGCGGGATGAAGGTCGCGACAAGAGAAGCACCTTGAAGCTATGAAAGGTTTGGAAGAGATGAAACTGCTAGACTTAAGCCGTCATCGCGACAGAGGACTCGATGTCGCGACACCAAAAGCAAACTGAAGCCTCTAGGACATAAGTTGATGTCGCAACAAGATTAATGTCACGGTTACGAGACGTGTCAGCTTGAAAGTTGCGCCTCCTAAGTTGATGTCGCGACAGATTGATGTCGCGAGCATCAGAAACATCATTTGAAAGCCGCAAAGACACGAGTCGATGTCGCTGACATGGGATTGATGTCGCACACAGGAACGATCTTGAAACCTCGCGAGGCATGTAAAGTGATGTCACGCGACAGCTGACTGATGTCTTACATAAGAAGACACGCTTGAAAGCCGCAAAGACATGAGCCGATGTCGCCGCGCGGATTGATGTCGCATTACGAAGAAGCCATCGCTGAAAGTTGCAAAGACATGAGCCGAGCGTCGCTGATGCGATTTGACGCGTGATACAAGAAGACACCAGCTTCAAAGTTGCGCTCTCGTTGATGTCGCTGACAAGAGATTTGACGCCGGCATATCAAGAACCACGCTTGAAAGCCGCAAAGACATGAACCGATGTTTTATGGCGGGATTACGTCGCTGAAGATCGTGAACGGCAATGCTTCAAAGTCGCACGGTTGATGACGCGATGTAAGAGATCGGCGTCGCTGGCTATTAGCATGCCTCTTCGTGGAAACAAAGGAATGTCGCGATTTATTACAATGCCAATGGCGCGCAACCACTAATGTTGGCGATTAAGGGATTTGACGCGAAATCGGTCAGTAATACGGGCTCCACTTGGAAATCCACAAAGAATTACTGAATTAGGCCCAACTGAGAAACCCTATAAATAAGCAAAATATACCCAGAGAAAAGAAGGTCGGAGGTGCGGCGAAGGTAGAAAAGATCCGTGTATCGAAGACTTCATTTTATTTTTTTTTTCTTTATTTTTATTTTCTTTTTTCTCGTCTGCTTTTTAGATTAGATTATTTTCATCTTTCTTTTTTATTTTTTATTGATCTCGATGTTATCGCTGAGCAGTGTCGAATGCACTTATTCTTTTCAAATTACTACTGAATGTTTAGTTCGCATAAATTTATGGAATTCACTTTTCCATTTTCAAATCAGAATGTTCCATGATCGAGGAATGTCAGAGCGTGGTAATTCAAGAATGAGAAAACCCAAATTTTCCATTATGAATGCTATGAGTGCCTAATTTATCTTCCCCGTAGTTGTTTCGTTAACTTGTGAATTTCACTTATGAATTTACTTCTCGGTTATGGGTTTAATGTTTTTAGATCCAACACGCTCTTACACCTCGCTTAAGATCTGGTTTTTCATTGCCTCGATTTCATGGAGGTCCTCTCCGAGCGATGCTGCAGGCTGCATTCCTGAGTCATGAACATTTCTCACGTATATTAACCTCGCTATTGTAGACCATGGTTCTTGTAAGCTTTACTTAGATAAACTCTTCACTTGAAATCAAGAATGAGTTGAATGAGCTATCAATTTAAACAAGCAGAGAGTCTACCTCAATTCAAATAGCGAAGCCAATCCCGTGTTAGCCGAGATCTAATCAAGAGAGGTGATCTATTCTAATTTAGAGGAAGAGTAAACTCGTAGTTGTATATCCTGCTTGGACCGATAATCCTGGGGAGCCGAGGATTACAAATTCATAAAATGGGTATGAAGTATTGCAAAAGAAAATACCCAGACAAGGAAACCCTATTATAGTCATCTAATTCTCGTATTCAAAGAATTAGTGGAAATTAGATAATGAATCGCTGAGTGTGGAGAGATCCACTTATCGCTTAAACGCCTTTGGATGAAACCCGAAATACACAAGCAATTTTATCAAGAGTTAATCGCTGTGAATTGATACTACAATAGCAAGTTCTTGATGTGTCCTCTAAAAGATAACTATTCGTGTCTCCATTTATTTTCTTAACTATTCATTATTCTTTATTCTTTTAGATTCCAAAGTATTTGATTTGCTCATTCTTTTCCTTATACTTAGTATTTTACAAATTTTCTTAAGCTGGATCACTGCATGTTATGTTCAAATAGTATGGGAGCTTTAGTAGTCGTAGAAGTTGATATAGAATTTTCGAGATCTCTGTGGATCGATATATCTCATTTCTATATCCATTTTATTACTTGTCCACTTAAGTACTTAAGTAAAGATATTAGGCCAAACCAAAATTGAAAATGATTTACTCTAAGAGATATTTGGTTTATATAGTAGAAAGTCAACAGTTGTACAACGCTACGGGGATTAGTTAATAGTCCTTTGGTAATAGTGTCATAATTTGTACATGTGTTTTGGTCCGATCAACAAGTTTTATGGCGCCGTTGCCGGGGATTAATTCTAGAGTTATTACAATACTCTTAGTCAAAACATATATCAAAATTTAAAGTTTTAATACATGTTCTACAAAATGAATACCAAAGCCACAACCCGACTTTCTTCTAAAACGCGGTCTCTAGTGAACGCCGTCCTCCTATACACTCCCTGTACCTGAAATAGTGATTCCTCGACAGGTGAGAGAAGCCCAAGATGAGCACTTCCTACGTGGGTTACTCCTCACCTGAAAGTGCACATGTCATGAGACAAACAATCACACTCAAGAAATACACGATCCTACTAATGTCTACACGCCTAATCCCATGTCCTCGAGTCCTCACCGACTTCACACATGTCTAAGGCTTTCAAATGCGAGTAAATTACGCTTTCAAACAAAAGCTTTTGTTCTGAAAATTTACCAATCGAGTTTCGTAATGATCGACAACCCTCCGAGGCTAATCATGAATAACCCTCCGACCATGGGCCCCTCCGACGTGAATTGTTGGACAATCTCCCAACACAATTCTCCGGAAAATCTTCCATGAAATTCCTTTCACAATCGTTTTTATTCTTCTTTCAATTTCTTTCATGTCATGCATTCACACCTACCATCTAGGGTGCCCCGGTGTATATGGAATGCATTATGCCAATTCCAAAATATTCATGCTAATATATTTTTCTTGTATATATTAACATAATTAATTCACACAATTCATGTTATTCAATTCTCAATCAATAACACCAAAATTAGCTCATAGCTAATTAACAAATCACAATTCATTTTGAATTACTCAAACCACAAAATCACACACACATCACGTGAACAAAGGAAACCCCTAGCCCAAGATCGCTCACAGCCACAATAAGGATTTTTTTCTGTTTCAAAGATTTTGAGATCGACTGCCTCTGTGCCTCAACAAATCCTTATCCATAAAATGACTCTTAGCTAAAGAATAAATCAAGTAGGAAAAGATCCCTACCTCTTGAGTTGTCTAAACCCAATTAACCTGTCCAGCGTATTCTCGCCAGGACGTGACTTTGCTTCGTCTGCCGAGAACCGAAAGTCCGAACGGCGGGAAATCTAGAGAGAAGTAGCTATTTCACTCTCTAAAATCTCTAACCAAATTTCATCACGTTTTCCAAATTGGCGGAGAAGAAAATACTTTGTCTTATCTATTTAACCTTTCCAAAATTCCATCAGGTCCTTCATTTAACTATTCGACTTTACCACACACGGCTTAATCTGCCCATTAATCTCCATCTCTTAATCACGCAGAATACGTGGTCAGCACGGAAGATATCGCAGCAGACTTTGTCACACCACATGTCTTTCATTACAAGGCCTTTTACTGCACCGACACCATGTGCCTCGAAAACGTGAAATTCGACCGTTCTAATCGGCCTAAATTCGACGTGTTAGCCAGATTTCGCGAGACAATTCAAACTATGAAGTCCTGCTTCCTCATCCGAGATCTGTAAAACTTCGCATTAATCAAATTACCATTTACCCTTTTTCGTAAAATTTGAATTTTCCCCGGTTTTACGCGCTGAACACACTAATTGCATTTAAGGCCCTTCTTTCGAAGAGGTGGAGGAGGTCAGGGTACCACTGGGGAGTACAATCGCTCCCGCACACCCTAAAAGACCTACACACCTCGGTTTTCGTAGCCACCATTAACCTTTTTTTAGTCGCTTAGATCCTATCGATTAGGACTCCCATCCCATAATGTGGCTGCATCCGCGAGCCTTCAGAGCCGGCCACCATGATATGGATCCGTATTCCTATTTTTTGGTTTCCTCCCAAGGGTATATGCAAGATCGATCGTATATCGAGTTTCAATGGGCGCTTTTATACAGCATGGGATTGTTTATTCTGGCCATTATAAATAACATTCTTTGGTTCATGGACTCCGCCTTTATTCGTTTTGCTACATCTTCAGATTCACTCGACACATACTGACCGCTCTTCGTGGTTAGAATTGAGAGTAGATTCAGACGTGCATCGATCGACACAGAGGCGGGATCCATATGGGTTATCGGTTGCATTGCTACGACTCATACCTTGCCCTGCATACAAAGATATGGCCTCAAGAAGAGGATTGATGTATTAAAGCAGTCCCATAGATTTCCAACATAAAAGGATAATTAATTTGACATAGGCACCACCTCTCACCTCCATCGACGTCGTAAGCCACCGCCGTCTATCCTCAGGTACCTTTGTCATCCGTAGGCTTACAGAGATCCACACCACATGTGATTGTTCCAGCTTCAGACTACCGGGTGCTTTCTCGATGATCGCAGATATAGAGAGTAAAGTATATGCTATACAATGAGAATTGCAGAGGGTAAGTGGATGTGTGGAATGGATTTGATAGTGCACCTGTGACCCCACTGCCGCCTAAATTTTTGATGCCTGACATAGAGCGTATATAAAGTGCAGGATGTCCACGCATCATTTGAGGATATATATCGCTGACGAGGCATGGGCTCGATGAGGCTTAGTTGATCATGTTGTTCCCTTTGTCATCGGGTGCAGGGCACGTAGTCGTTTGCCACCTCGATGCTTCGCACGTGCGGACTCGGGAGGATTCGCCGAGTTTATCCGGTCAGCTTCTTTCAACACCGTCATAGATGCACAGAAAGAGCTTTAAAGTTATGAGGAAGGGAGCTCATGAGACTGCATGACTGTCTGGTTTCCTCGTTAGAGGGATAAAGGGTTGTCTGCATGATTGATCTGGCCCATGAGAGAGAGGGAGGATTAGCATGATCATGAGGAGTTTACAAATTAGTTATGCTGACCTTATTGGTGTACCGATTATGGATTACAGAGCTTGAATAGTATCAGATGGTATCAAGGATGGTATGTGCTACATGTCTAATTCTTCCTTTTCTCAAGTAGTAAGGGAAGAAGCCATCCGATCATATAGACTAGGGAGGTAGGAGCATAGTTCATTCGCATTGCAGGGCACCCGCCTTAGTATGCATCTATCTTCAAGGGACTTCCTAATGCCCGTAGAGTTTAGTCTGCATGTAATCTTCCATACCACCTCCGCCGTTTAGGTTAATGTACCCATATACCCACTACACCTAGTTTACGCCGCATTGTGCTGCGGAGAGACCACCCATCGCTTCATCTTAGACCCCGAGCACCCACAATTCCTATACAATAGCTTAGACAACTCAGACACTTTACGCCACTAGGCATGCCTTTGGGTGAGGTCTTACAGACATTGATGACTGCTGGATTGCTTAGTCCATTAACATCGAGGCCATTACCGTAGGTTGTTCACCCTCATTTTCTCGATGGACTCCAAGTATTATGTTTGGTATCATCATGCCCCGACTATAGATTAGTGCACACTCAGACACGCAGCTCGTGACTTGATCACTGTGTATCAGGTACTGGGACAACTCAAGATAGTTCTAACTCCTTCCGACTTACTCTACACATGAGGTTCCTCCTCCAAATGTAGAGGTATTCACCGCTGATTTTGGCCGAGTCTCAAGATCGTAGATCCATGTTGTCATGGGATGATCAGTTATCGGAGCCTGCAGCATTTGATGATGGTTATATGATGATCTCGGTCTGCTATGAGGTGTTTTCGAGCCGCCAGATTCACTCGCATGTCGCTTCTCGGCGCCCGACATTACCCGCCATCCTCGTGATCGAGGCGCCACTGCCTTGTTATATGTCTCGACTCTTTTATTTTGACTCCACATCGAGGGACAGTTGATACATAAGAGATTCAGTATGTTATCAGAGAAGGTAGAGTGGTCAGACAACAGCCTCTAGTTCCAACTTGGCCCATAGATCCTGATACTGCTAGAGACGAGACAATGAGAGAGGATGATGAGATCCTCAAGCAAAGCATGCAGTACATGTTCGTGATTCTTATTCGAGTTTGTTACCTTCCTCTACCACCCATAGAGTGACTATGGATTAAGGCCTCGAGCCGATTCGGTCGATAATGATCAACATCAACAGCGGCTTAATACATATGCTCAAACCTGGTCTAGCCACGGTATTGTTTTCTTTGAGATGACTTACTCCTGAGGGACTGCACTACACCGACCTTTGATATATCAGCTTGGTTGCTTAGTCATCGTGTTCCATCTCGGCCCTTCTTAGACAATGATCCGCCTAAATGTCCGGGTCTGCTACTCATTTATTGCTCTAGGATATTAGCCGCCCATAGATTTTAAGCCATCTGGCTACGCATGCTGAGCTTATGACAATTTGAGAGAGATTTGATGGCACCTTGACTCGAGCCGATGATCAGCATTTTTCAAGTTATGTTTCAAATTTTGAGGATCCTCGTATAACCTACTCTAAAGCCGCCATGGATCTGGGGCATTGCGCTATCCCATCTTCCCCTTCATTTGAATGTGAAGTTCATTCCATACTGAGTGATCTCATTTACCCATGTGAGGGCACATTTGACTTCTGAACCGGTATTGGAGATTAGCCATAGGGGTGATGATTTGCTTATGACCGGATTCGCTTTTGATGAGGTCCAGACCGTGGAGCCGGAGGATCTTGTCAGAGATTTAGTACCCATGTCATTTGATCAACATAGCAGCATGATCGTTTTGGACATGATGAGGAGCATGTCGCATACGGCGGGTCGGGTTTAGCACCGTCGCACGGGCCGTAGCAAATTTATCACAGCTGGACCATAACCCACCCGCTTAGGATTTGTACACCAGAGTGCGCTTTTCAATGCATGGTACAATCCGTGCCAAGAGAGGGTCAAATCTCACTTCATTACATTCTATTTGATCATCCTCTTCGCCCCATGCTGAGTCGATCGACTATTTTTGTGAGGACTTCAGAGCCATTATTGTATCCTGATAGATCGATTGATGAGCCTACTAATATCCAGATGTTGAGCTGCATTATCTTTTCACAGCTTCCAAATGGTATTTCACACTTCTACCACCTTGATCGCCTCCTCCCCCCGCTATTTAGTATGCTCACTATGTGCTTCCAATGAGATAACTGACATTACGGGGGTATTGACGTGTTGGTGTCGTCTCAAGGATTATGTTGAGGAGCTATTTTGGATGGTTATTAGTCAGCCCGAGCCATTTTATGCACTTAGTTATTTTCGTGTGCTTACTTTAAGAGATGATAAGGATGCTCCTCCTGCTCCAGATGATGATGCGATTATGGATGATGTCATTATTGATATTGCATCTCCTGATATTCTAGGACATACAGGGAGAGTCCAATATGTGCCTACTACTTTTTGATGTTTTGTTGGGATTTGTCTCAATGCCTGAATGATACTGCTTTTCATCTATGGATTTGTTATTTTCGAGTATTCACTTGTCTCTTTTATTGATGATATTGATGCATGTGCACCTCATCACCCACATCACAGATTCATGATATTGATGATGAGCTTTTGCAGCATGATTTTGATGACAACTACCGGTCTGACTTCGTTCATAGCTTTACTGATGAGCGAGTTTCACCTCCTTTTGATGACCTTGAGAGAATTGACCTTGGTACAGCGGACCAACCTAGAGAGTTGAGGATCGGTACCACTTTGTCTGCAGATGAGAGGGATAATTTGCTCAAAGTTACCTATATGGTTTGATTTTTAAAAGGTCATATATGACATGCCAGTCTTTAATCTCTCTTCTATAGTGTTCAAGATCATCTACCGCTTGTGCCACATGCTAGACCGGTTAAGGAAAAATTGAGGCGATTACACCCCCGATGGAGTTTGCAGGTGAAGGAAAAGATTCAAAAGAAACTTAGTGTCGGGGCTTCATATCGGGTTCAAGATCCTGGAAAGTGGCTGGTTAATGTCCGGCCCATGTTCCTAAAAGAACTGGCAAGAAGGTTGTTTAGTGGACTTTAGAAATCTCAACAAGGTCACCCCAAGGATGATTTTCTTCTCCCACATATTGACATGCTGATTGATAGATCACAGGCATGCAATGTCATTTTTATGGATGGATTCTCTTGTTATAATCATATTATTATGATGGCCCACGTGGTGAAGACATTTTATCACTGCTGGGCACCTACTATTATAGAGCCTGCCGCTTTGGGTTGAAAATGTGCTACCTATCGAGAGCCTACTACACCGCTTCATGACATGATGCACAAGGATGTCGAGGTCTATGCATTATATTGATCACAAGCCCTGAGTAGACATCAAGTACTCTAAAGCGCTTATTCTAGAGGATTAAATGCTTTAGACTGAGACTGAATCCCAAGAAGTGCACTTTTGGCATGACTTCTGGGAAGCTCGGCCATGATTAGCAGAGAGGTATCGAAAGTGCATCCCGATAAGATAAGAGATATCCTCGACATGTCTCCACTCAGAGACCGAGACCCAGACTGGGTTTCTGGGTGGTAATATATCAGCAGGTTTATTGTTAGACTGATAGATACTTATGAGCCTATCTTCCGACTTTTGAGGAAGAAACAGCTTAAGGTTTGGGATGATTAGTGCCAACAAGCGTTTGAGCGGATTAGAGAGTATTTGCTTTCCCTTCATGTTTTGGTACCTCCCATGTTTGGATGACCTCTCTTATTATATTTGTCGGTTTCAGGTTTCGCTTTGGGGTGCATGCTAGCCCAACTTGATGATTCCGATAAGGAGAGCCATTTCATTATCCGAAAGAGGTGTCGAGTACGAGACGAGGTACATTATGATTGAGCGCTTTGCTTAGTTTTTAAGCTTCAAATACCTGAGATTGAGACATTACATGACATAGTATTCAGCTTGCTTCTCGCTAGATCCTTTGAGATATCCGCTTACTGCACTCATTTTGGACGAGCAGACTTATGAGATGGCTTGTACTTTGATGTGAGTTTGATATTCAGCATGTAACTCAAAAGTTTATAAAGGGAGTGTAAGAAGATCACTTGGCCTCACCTCTCGGTTACCGACAAAAGAGTGATTGATGATGATTTTTCCCAGATGAGGAGATCAGAGGGGTGACTAGTTTGTCCGGTCAGCATGTACTTTGATGGTGCAACTAACCATTTTGGATATGGGATAGGTGTTCTATTGATTTCTCCGCATGGTGATCATATCCCGAGATTAGTTCGTTTGGCCTTTACGGATTATTATCCGACCACGAACAACATTGTTGGAAAAGGAGGCATGTATCCTTGCTAGAGGTCAGTACTTGGAGCTCTGGGACATTGTAGAAGGATGGAGATATTCGGTGATTCTAATCTAGTAATTAGATAGATCTAAGTGATTAGAAGACCAGAGATGTGAAGCTTAGGCCATATCATTTAGAGTTACCAGTAGGGAGATTTGACGACTTGAGCTACACTCATCTACCTAGAGCACAAAATCAGTTCGCCGATGCTCTGGCTACTTTGGCTTCCATGATTGACATATCTCGAAGGTGCAGTTTTCCTCGCTAATGAGACTAGAAGTGTTCCTACTATATTGTTGCTTAATTGAAGAGTCACTCGCTTGATGATGGTCCGTCAGGCATCATGATATTTATCGCTTTCTTTATATGACACATACCCAGGTCAGGCGGCCAAGGGTCAAGAGAGCTGAGACAACGCCACTCATTGCGGATGTTACATGGAGAGACACTATATAGACGTATAGCTGATGGTGTGTTATTGTTGTGCTTAGATCGATATTCAGCTAACCGGGCAATGAGAGAGGCCATGCCGGAGTTTGTGGGCCCCACATGGGAGGACATATGTTAGCTCGTAAGATTATGAGGACTTGATATTTTTGGTTGACCATGGAGACAGATTGTTGTTAGTTTGTTCAGAGATGTACAGAGTGTCAGATGCATGGAGATCTAATACACATTCCACCATCCGAGTTGGGTGGCTGCATTGGACCTCACCTAGTCGCTCAGCCTAGGGCATAATATTATTAGAAGATTTCGCCTCAAGTCTTCTAATGGTCATGAGTTCATTCTAAATAATTATTGATTATTTCACTGGGCCGGGTAGAGGCCACTTCTCTTATGCAAAGCTAAATGCGCTAAGGTGGCCACCTTATCACGGTACATTATCTGCAGATATGGGGTTCCTCAAGAGTTGATATCGGACAGAGGTGTGCATTTTAGGGGTGAGGTTGACACTTTATGACAGAGATATGGCATTCAGCATCACAAATTGTTTGTGTATAGGCCGTAGACAAATGGGGCAGTAGAGGCCATGAACAAGAATATTAAGAGGACTTACTAAGATGATTGAGATCTCTCTTGAGATTGGTCCAGAAGCTTCCTTCATACTTAGTATGTATCGCACCCCTTCACACTTCTACAAGAGCCACACCTTACTCTATAGTTTATGGCATGGAGGCAATTTTTCCCAGTGAGATAGAGATGGGATCCTTAAGAGTAACCCTAGAGCAAAAGAAATTTCGTAGGCGAGTGGTTCACCACGGTTTGATTAGCGAGGGCCTGCTAGATGAGGAGATTGAGAGCCACGACTCAGCATCCAGCTACTAAAGGAAGATGGCTCGCCGTGCTTTGATCAAGTGGGACCACTACAACGAGGCGGACATTTGGCTTGAACCTCAGAGGATTAGTCACCGACTCTAGAGGGAAGTTTAGACCCAACTGGAATGGACCTTACATTATTAGAGAGTTGACCCCGGAGGGAGCTGCATGGTTGACGGACTTAGATGGAAACCAATTCTCAGAGCCAACCAACGTAGATCAATTGAAAAAGTTTTATGTTTGAGACCTTGGTTGCAGGATGGGTGGCCATCATTTCGCTAGCTTCATACTTTATCACTGTTACTACATTTTTTACCTAGCCCATTGAGCCTTCACGCACATTTTAGCTTATTTTTGCTCACCCGTCGCCTTTCATACTGGGATAAGAGCCCCTCGTGTGTGTGTGTGTGGATGCCTTAGTTTAGGATCTTTGAGTTATAGACATTGACATATTTTTACATCGCCTTACCACATCCATTTCATCAGATCCGCTCCATTTCATAGTTTCTATGTTTTCACCAATTTTCAAGATATCTCACTTCTGCTCTATCCCATTCTTCCTACTTAGATTGGTGATCTATTCATTTTACCCATGGGACGAGAGAATATCCCTTCACTCATTCCATCGACATTTATCTCGTAGACTTTTAGCTCGAGAGGCTTATGTCATTTAAGTGGGAGTTGTTTTATCAGACCTTCGCACTGGAGATATGTTCGCATTGCCATATCAATTTGTCTCTGGCTGTTTTACCTAGCTCTATGCAAATAAAAAAAAAAAAAAAAAGAAAAAAAAAAGAAAATAAGATATAAATAAATAAATGCGCATGTGTATGTATTGAGTATCAGTATTCCTTGAGTACGTATATGGATTTATGAGGATCATTGTTTTGAGTGTATGTATTACTTATGGGAGTTCGTATGTGAGCTTCCCGAGATCCTAGTATTATGTGCTTACTTTGAGATTTTATTAGTGGTATATGAGTGACTAATCCTCTCCTAGGGGGTCTGAGTCTGTGTCATATTCATCATCCAATTTTTCGATGACATGTCTTCCCCATGCAGTGATTTGGGTGGATTCATCATATCATCATCAGTTTATTTTCATACTGATATTTATCTTCTTGACTTCATACCTCTGATTTTCACATTTATCACCCACATATGTTTATTGATTTTGAGTTTGATGTTTCACTCTACATCATTTTCCTCTTACCTCACTACATGTTGCTAATTCTTTACATCACATCATTATTAGCACTTCCATTGATAAATTCTTGTGTCCATGGTGGTCATGACTTCTTATATGTGGTGACTAACACACGAGGGCATGGGTTTGATCATTGGTTGTTTTAGCCTAGTTTCCCTTCATTTCTTTTACCTTATCACCCTAAGCCTACATTACGGTTCATGTCGTAAGACCACCTTGAGACCATGGGATTTAATGTTTTCTTTGACAACATCTACTTTGATAGGTATTTGAGACTTGGTCGATATCGTGACATTATTATGTGGATTTTTCTAAGAGATGCCTTCCTAGAGTTTGGATCCATTTCTATTGTGGCTCGATGACCCGTGCTGCCTTTGTTATCAAATGGACGACTCCGATTCCTAGACATGCCATACTGGGGCATACCCCCTATTTTTCGAGATCATCTGGATGTGTTTGTTTGTGTAGACAGATTCTTACTGAGATGTCGAGCCATATTTTGATATTTGGGGGTTCCATTACATCTTTATTGAATGTCATACATGTCATACTTGGGCACATCCCTTATCCCCGTGATCATCAGAATTTGTTTACCTTGGTGTACAATCAAGTATCGAGATGATGAGTCTTGTTATGAAATTTTTGATTTCATCATGTTTGATAAATTCCACACCTGGGCATATCATCCCTTATCTTCGAGATCATTTGGGAGGTGGTCGATGTGTCTGCATAGCTCTTATCGAGGATGCGAGTCACGTTATACATTTTTGACTTCTATCATGTTTATGTTGGATGTCATACTAGGGTATGCCCTAACTTCGCCTTTACTATCTTCGCCTTAGGTCTCAGACTTCGCCTTCACATATCAAAGCGCCTTACCCGCCTTCATACAATAAGATGTTCGTGACTTCATCCGCATCACATTTGCTAGCACAACAGATTAACCGTTCATACTTCGCCTTCTCGTGATATCGCGCTCGTGACTTCGCTTTATATGGATCAAATGTTCGACTTCATCCGCATCACATTCGCTAGCATTAACCGATCAGACGCTTAGACTTCGCCTTCGCATATCAGCGTTTCAGACTTCGCTCTTCGTGATATCGCCGTCAGACTTCGCCTTCATATGGATCAGATGTTCGAACTTCATTTGTATCACATTTGCTAGCACCGCAGCTTAGATGTTCAGACATCATCTCACATACTATGTTCACTTCATCTACATCATCACAGCGTAATCAGACATTAGCCGTCAGACTTCGCCTTCTATAATGCTTAGACTTCTCGCCTTTATATGAATAAGATGTTCATACTTCATTTGCATCACATTCTCTAGCAATAATAGATTAGTCGCCTGCTTTGTCTTCTTACATATCAGAGTTCAAACTTCACCTTCATATGCAATTTTATGTTCAAACTTCATTTGCATCACATTTGCTAGCACAACGTATCGTATGTTCGGGACTTCGTCTCTCTCTCGCATATCAAGCGTTTCAAACTTTTGTCTTTGAGACTGATCAGACTCATCCGCATCACATTCAGCACACAGATCGTATCAGACAGATCTGGTCTCATACAGGCATTCGTACTTCTTTATACTTCTGATCGACGTTCGTGACTTCATCCTGTATCACACATTTGCTAGCATCACAAGTAGTCATGAACTGATTCTTCTACATATCAAAGCGCTCAGACTTCGCTTTTATCTTCTACATCTTGAATAAAGGCGCGGGCTTCGCCTTTGTGTTTTCTCAAGCTGTGCCAGACATTCCGATGCCTTCACCATAGTTCGTGACTCGCATTTCATCTTTATTGGGAGAGTATCGCTACCAATATCTACGGTCGTATCATCGCACACTTTGATCACATGGTATTTATTTCGTTGTCGATTTCCTTCCTCTTGCTAGCCTGGGCGAAGTTTCTCCATGACGGGTGTTGATTGCTATACAGTGCATGTGACGCCCCAAATCCCGGGGATCCAGTGATAAACTCACAACTGAAACCCGTGTCTCAAAGGTCATGAGACCCATACATGAGTAAAACGCCACTGGGCCCATACATTAATAATTTCACCAAATTCTAAACTAACTATATTACTAATAGTTCAAGAGAGTTATTACACTTTTAACACAAACATATATTAAAATTTAGAATTTAATACATGTTTACAATTTTATATCAAAGCACAATCGCTTTCTTTCAAAATGGCTCTAATGAGCGCCTTCCGAACACTCCTCAGACCGAATAATGTTCCCTCAATAGGGTGAGCAATGCCCAGTAGTGGAATTATTCTACATGGGTTACTCCCCACCTAAGTACACATGTAATGGCAACCAAACACACTCAAGCAAATACATGATCCTACTTGAATGTCTACATGATATGGATGAGAATGCGACTCACCCTTTCCCACTTATCGAGCTCACTCGACTCCCCAACGACCTTCCAAGTCAGTCAAATGTGAGAAAATAATGTCTTTCAAAACAAAGGTTTTTATTCTCGAAACAACCACCACTTCGCAAAATCTATCGATTAACTCCTCCGAGGCGAATTTGTCGATAACTCTCCTAAACAATTCATTCCGCCTCCTCCGACGGAATTGTTGGCCAATCTCCTAACTCACTCCTCCGGGAAAATCTTCCATTGAAATTCCTTTCACAACTATTTTCGCTTTTCATTTTCTTTTCATGTCATGCACTCACACCTATTATTCTAGTGTCATCCCTGTGCAGACATGAAATGCATTATGCCATTTCCAAACAATTCATGTTAATATATCTCAATCATGCATATATTAACAAATTTTAATTCATAACATCATGTTATTCAATTCTTAGCAATAACATCAAAATTAGCTCACATGGGCTAATCAACAATCCAATTTAATTCCAATGGCTATCACACAATTATATTTTATATAATTCAAACACTCATGTTAACACACTAAATTCTTCGCGATAAACAATTTCTTTCTTTCCATACACACCCAAGCCATTCATCTTAAGCAATATTTTTCTTACAACACACATGGACCATTTTCGGTCCAACAAGCAACCCCAAAACGAGCAGTGGGCAGCCCTCTCACCAAGCATCGATTCCACTTTGTGGAACAGAAAACCATGGCCATTTCCGGCCTCTAAATACTCAAACCACAATTTAACACACAATTATAACACGTTACACACAAATACCCGTGGATCATTCAAAATGTGTCTCAATCCGAAAGTATGTACCCCAAATTTCCGGATCGATCAACGACTCTCACTAGCCATACAACTCAAACCATTGGTCAAGACTCTTAAAAGGGATTAAATCAATTAGAGAAAACCCCTACCTCTTGAGCTGTTGGAACCCACAAAATCGGTGGTGTCCACGCCAGAGTTCTTTCGCCAGAGGAACAACTTGCTTTTCACGATGAGAATCGACGGTCCGAACACCGGAATCTGTAGCAGGTCATTTTCTCTGTAAAAACCCTGTTTTTCTAAAATCTGCTCTCCCTTCTCCCACTGCCGGATTCTAGCAAAAATGGAGAAGAGATGTTTTCGTCTCCCCACATGTCAAGCCATCATTGACTTATTCGATTACACTCATCCCTTATCCATCTACCTGATTTTCTTCCTCCAATGACATGATGTCTGTGGTTCATGGAGCCCCACTTGAGCTCAATGTTTGATCAACTTCAGACATGACAACTGGCACCCTTGAAGCCTCAATATGTGCCAAGGTCCTGATCACCATGCCTCTGAAAAGTTTGAAAATTCGGATCGTTTAAGAATTTGACAAAAATTTGACATGGTATCTGGGCCATGGCATTTCCATTCCAATCGCGAACCGCTTTCGCCATCCGGGAGATTCAGAAAATTTCGGATTTTGACCGAAATTACTATTTTACCATTTTTTGTACCAGATTTTCTGGCTTTACAAAGGCATTATGACCATTCTATCACCCATGGTTCTGACCAATTTTCGCTTGTTTCAAGTTTTTCGAGACAGTCCCACTCATGAACCTTCAGAGAACTTTGGATCTATGGTACGACTTCGCCGGGCTCCATGTCATTTGTCCTTTTCGTCAGTTTGCTTTTGATGTTTTTTTAGGAACCTCATTTTAGTTGCTTGAGTTTGAGAGAGTTAGTGTTCTTTTTGTATACTCTTTCGGGGTCTCTTTTATTTCGATAGAGTTCATCTCGCTTCACCCACTTTGCACACTCTTCACTTAATTCCACTCATTCACATTCGCTACACCCAAGAACTCTATTGGAAGATAGGCATATTTGGTAGACTTCAAAATTTGCTCTCACACACATTTTTACATATTATTAAATTTTAATTTTGATTTTGTTTTTATTATTTTATTTTATTTTTCAAATCCCCCCATTCCCCCATTCCCCTACTCCATATTTCTCTCTTCTCCCATCCCCCATCCCCTATAACCATACCCTACCCAACTACCCCCTCTCTCTCCACTCTTGGGGGACCCCCAACAACCGTCCTCTCCTCTCACCCCCTCTCCTTCTCCTCTCCTTCTCTCCTTTCTCTCGGGATTCTTTTCTGCTCTTCTTCTTCTCTCACCCTCCTCTCCTTCTTCTCTCCTTTCTCTCCGGATTCTCTTATGCTCTTCTTCTCCGCTCACCCCCCTCTGCTTCTCCTCTTCTTCTTTTCCCCACTTCTCATACAACCCCCCTCCTTTTTTTGATTTTTTTTCCTCTCCTTTGGCTCCCTCTCTTCTTCTTTTTCTCTTCCTCCTCTCCTTCCTTCCTCTCTTCTTTTCTTCCATCCTAGTTTCCTTTTCTTTTTTTTTGCTCATACTCAAAGATATCAAAGACAAATACCACAAAAGTAAAAGACCTTCTTTGTATTTATTTATTTTTTGTTTTCTTTTTCTTCTTATTTTTGTCAACACCTACTACATTTTCTTAGTATAAAATTCACACATGTATGTATTTGTAATTGATTTTTTCTTTATGGGCTATTATGATTTATGTGTGGATATAAAAATTGTTATTGGTGAAACTTATGTGAAAATTTGTTGGTGAAACTTATGTAATAGGCTTGTCCTAAGATTTGTCTACTGATTGGTCAATAATTTGTATTATTTGTGTGATTATAGCTTCGTGTGCTAATAGTTAATCTGAAAATTTTGTATGGATCTTTGAGTTGTCAGCCACAATTAGAAGTTTTTTAGATGCAATGATTTTAATATGCAAATTAGTCTGAATAATGAGAAATTAAATTTTTATTATATTTGAATTCACCCTTTTTTTGTTATCATTTTTGGAATTGTTAATTGACATACTTTTTATTTAATTTAGTATGATTGAATGTTATAATTTTATTTTGAATTAGGGTTAAATTATTAAATATTCAAATTATATCAAACCCATTAGTTTAAGCCCATAAGCTTCAACAAATTAGGCCCAACCCCATTAGTTTAAACCTGAATCCTACGCCCAACTCCATTAGCAGTTTCATTGGGGACAGTGCCAAACCCATTAGTCTAGGCCCAACATACTTAGGCCCAATCCATTAGTTTAAGCCCATTAGTCTAAGCCCAACATACTTAGGCCCAATCAATTAGTTTAAGCCCAATTTACCTAGGCCCAACATACTTAGGCCAAATCCATTAGTTTTAAACTCCATACTTGCTAATCAATTAGCTTTGCCTAATTTTACCTAAGTTCAATATACTAAGGCCCAACCCATTAGTTTAAGCTTATTAGTCTAGTCTATCATGGGTGTAACCCCGAGCCTAGTCCGACCAGTCAAGCGGATCGTAATAACCCGGACGCCAAACTACAATTAATCAAATTCATTTCATTAATATAAACGTTTTCGTTCTCAAATATTTGCGGAAGCAATTTCAATTTGGGGTAAGCCCATAAACATTTTCAAATTCAATGCAATTCCTTTACAACATATGCATTTATCCAAAAATGACATTTTCTGCCGTTTACAACATAATATCCAAAATAGTATTCAGATATAGGTACAAAAATAACTTAGTTTGAACTCCTTTGTTTGGCAAAACAATGTCGTCTGGGCAGAGATGCATGTGACGGCTATTACCCGTGAACTTCTCGAATGACTATGAGCTCCTGACCTTACGTCCTCTTCAATCACCGCCTATCACTCAAGACTTCGCGCATCGGGATAAGCACAATACGCTAAACATTTTCATGTTTAGTGGTTCTATACAATTCCATTCTTCAGTTTTAGTATAAGTCAAATCATGCAATTTTACTAAACAATACTTTCAAATCTTTTTGGATGATAAATGTCAATACAATATATATACTTATTTCATATACAGACATTTATGGTTTATTGATCATTCTAAATATACACTTTCATATGCAATAAATCATTTATAACCAAATCATGCATTTCCATGCTCTTTCTTATTTCCAATTTGCAATCATGCTTTTCAATTCCAATATGTCAATTCAAAGTCAATTCGCTTATGCCCCAAACGAATTTAACCTATGTTTTCGGTATTCAAGATATCGGAATCACCGGCATGGTCCCGCTGGGCTACAGGCCGGTATAAAACATTTGTTTTATAACACAGCCAGTCCTCTAGCTTAACCGGTTATTAAAAATCAACACTGGTGAATATTCATACCTCCCACTAGGTCGCTTAATCGGAGTGACACATCAATACGTTTGTTTGCAGTACTGCTAATTTGACTTTTATTGGTATACCAATCTATCCTTAATAACATTAACATTCTATTAAGAGTGCGCTCAAACTTTATAGCAAAATACCATACAATATGTACATTTGTATAAACAGCTTCATTTTCAATACTCATGCAATTTTCTATATGCAAACATTTCAATCAATTGCCTCGAATCAATTAAAACAAATCAATATGCTTTTCTTATACATTTAGAACAACACATTTCAAATCTTAAACGAATAGAAGATAGAACAAACCAATCTCTTTCTTTCTTTTTGGCTCTTATCATTGTCTTATCCTAGGTTAGGTGATCCCCACCGCCCCTAAACAAATCACACACATCACATTTAGTAAACTAGCACTATTCACTTAATCCATTGCCGAGGCGCTATAGGTACTCTTATTATTTTTTCTATTTAGTTTTATCCTTATTATAACCTCAATTAATCATTTATTAGGGTCCTTAAACTATCGGTGTACGAATACAAGACTTTCAGAACAAAAGTCCAAAATTTTGCCCTCCATGAACACTAAATCAGTGGCAGATCCGAGGGTGCCACCTGGGGGCACTCCTACTTGCCGCTGGCGAGGGCATCCCACGCCACGGCATAGGTATACGCCAGAGCAGGTTCCCATGCCGCGGCGTAGGAACCCTGCTTTCTTGCCTAGATTTTTCTGGTTTTCCCTTTTTGCGATTTTTCTCCAAAAATCACCTCAAAATCCAAATGAAACTCTAGAAATCACTCCCAAAGGCATTCTAATATCATCATAAACCAACCATGAGCAAAACGCATAGATGGATTAGGGTTTTTCTAACCCAAACATCATTTAAAGAAATCTAGGGTTTAGTTCTTACCTTAAACCTCGAATCTTCTTCCAAAATGTTGATCAATTAGAAGCAAGGAAATGGTATTAAACTACACCAAAATCACTCTTCTCGCAAACCCTAGCTTTTCTCCCACACTTGCTCTCAAAACCGTTTTGGCTAAATGCATAAATGTGCTATTCTAAGCACCACATTTAGTCTTATTTCCCTATTTAAGTGTAAGGCTATGTTTTGTTAACACAAATTCAATTTCTATTTTTTTTATTTCGGTCTCATTTCGCCATTTGTCATTTAATTCACTTTAGCATTTAAGCTTATCATTTGACCCTTAGGTCTTCATTTTACAAATTTCCAAATTCTACTCTCTCACTTGGGTTTATTTGGGTTCAATCACTTTTCATTTTAACATATATTATTTAATCATATGCTCATATTCATTTCACATTTTCACAATTTAACAATTTACTAATTTTCCTCGAAAAACCTAAGTTTGGCTCACTACTTGAATAGCACAAAAATTATTATAAAATTCTAGGGTATTTTTAAGCAACTTCCCACATTTAAGAAAATTTCGTCTCGAAATTACCTTTCTCACAAATGAGTTGTGGATACTGGGCTACGATCGCTTTCTTCACTTCTCTCCCAAGTGGCTTCAGTTTTGTTTTCCACATGACTTTTGACTAGAACTTTTCTGTTCCAATTCTTTCACTTCACGAGCCAAAATCTCCACTAGCTCTTCTTCATATGTTAAATTCGGTCTAAGATCAATTGTCTCTGAAGAGACTACATGTGACGGGTCTGATCTATATCTCCTCAACATGGATACATGGAATACATCATGAATCTTTTCTAATTCCGGAGGTAAAGCCAATCTGTACACCACTGGACCCACTTTTTCAATCACTTCGTATGGCCCAATGAATCTAGGGCTCAACTTGCCCTTTTCCAAATCCTAATACCTCTCTAAGGTGATACTAAACATCTTTTCGCCGATCTCATATCGAATGTCATTTCTTCATGTCTACCGATGAGTGGCTGAAATAATGATATACCCGCTTTTCTTATGTTTTTAGCTTTATTTTATGTTTAAATATGAATTTTTTGTACCCCCGATATCTGATTTTTGCATTTGGTGTGAATGCAGCGTAAAAGGGTGGGGTTTTTGGAAGCATTCCGGGAGCGAGGTGTGCGCAGCGTATAAAGATGGTTTAGTTACACGCCTCAACGCCCAATGCCGTGACGCTCCCAACGCCGCGACGCTGGGTCAACATATATAGAAGTCATCACCAAGCGTGTAACGCGGCGACGCTCAACGCCGTGACGCCTCAATGTCGCGACGCTGCAACGCCGCTGACGCCGCATGCGTTCTCGCTCTTAATCATTAAAAGCAAAAAGGGACCAGACCTGTGGATCGGAGATCGAGGAGTGTACGAACTAGCACGGAAATCATATGCAGCCACTTGATCTTGGAGAAGACCCTCATTTGTATTTTTCTTCTTTTGATAGAAATACTGATGTTTTATAGATTAAATATCGTGCTTCTATATTCAAAAGATGTTCTGTATTTATACCTAGGGTTGTTGAACCCCGTCACGATTGCATGGATTAAAGATTATATTTTATTATTCAGCTTGTTTATAATTTGTTAACATCAGCTTTATATCTGTGAATCATTTACATGGTGATGTCTCGGCCAACATTAGCGTGACTATATCAAGATCCGAGATCTCAGAGACGAGGATACTGTGGATTTGAGATGTTCCTTCGGTTGATTCGCACAGAATAGAGATATTCCGATCTCGAGGGTGGCAATTAAGGTTAGAAACATTTTAAGCATTTCGGAGTATCTAGTTGGGGTAGACACCTCAACACAACTACAAGATGTAATTGATACACCTCGAGAGAGGGTATCGCTGTAAGCAAGATTACCTAGCCATCAATAAGAAATAAACCTAATAGTATCATCTTAGGAAATAATCCATCTAAAGTGGCAGGGAGACATAGCCCTAGTCTCCATTATACGAATTCATTAAGATCGAGTAGATCGTAATTCGTGACATTAGTCCCTCTTTCAATTAATCTGCTTATATCCAAGATAATATTCAAAAAGCCAATCAGATTCAACACACTTATCCCCGTGATCGACATCCGTACCATAGGTACACTATATTACTTGGGGCGACGCGTGCACTTGCGCATAGCACATATATATACACACATCACGCTTTATGCCTATCAAGTTTTTGCAGCCGCTGTCGGACAAAGCTTAGGAGTGATATGTAGAATAATGTAATTAGATATTACTCTGGAATTTTTGTTTTTATTTGTTTTTACAAGTGTTGGTAATTTGGTCTTTTTGTTTCGTGTGTGATTGCAGTCAAGGTTTCAGTGAGTACATGCGACGATTGGATCAGGTTGACCAACACCCGTTTGATCCTGAGCCAGAAAGAACTTTACACAGAATACACCGAGAATAGAGAACGGAACAGACTAGAAATCTAGCAATCATGGAGAACAAAAAGAGCGTGATCTTAAGATTGAGCAAACGAGAGTCATAAGGGTCGAAATGGGAATAATGGAAGGAATCACACCCAAAGCCGTTTATACAAACTGCATGATCCATTTATGTTGCTAAGAGCTCGCTTCCTACCGCCTACAATATTCGTGTGGGATAACCATCCAAAGATCACCCATTCAGCAAACAACTTTCAAATAAGTCAAAGAACCTTACGATACTTCAAAACATCTATTTCATGGGACTACCAAATGAGAATCCAAATATGCATCCACCAACTTCGAAGTCCGCACACGATCATACAATTGGTTAATGAAGAGGCACTCAGTCGAGATTGTTCCAATTCTCACCCAGGGTGATAGAGCCAAGCATTGGTTAACAAGTCACCCACCGCATTTCATTAATACTTCATGGAACGTATTTGCAAAATTCTGACTGCTCTCCACTTAAAATTGCAATAATCGTGCAAGAGATCAATACTTTTGGACAACTGTAGGAGAGAACTCCGGCGCAGGCATGGGATAGATTTCACGAACTATTGAGGAAGTGCCCATCACACTCGACCCGCATGGATGCAGGTCCATACTTATAATGGTCTCGAGGAATGCAACTAGAACAAAGTGATTGATGCCCCTACCGAGGGGCACTAATGAAACCAACGACACCGCTTATGAAATCTTGGAAGATGTTGTCACTAATACACCAGTGGCCTAGGGTTGAAGACTACACCAAGAAAAGCCGTGGGTGGCACCCGATAATGAGGTTCTCAACACCGTTACCTGCTGTAACATCCGACTAAACGCTTATCCAGACATCAAGGTATCGCGAATGCCATACAGACTAACCCATGGGAGTTGTGTGAATTCCGTGGAGGATAAACAATAGCTACCAAAATGCCGCTCAGAAACCAACCGTAGAATAACAGCTCAAGATGTGTCGAGGTTCAATCAGAACCAAATTTCTACATCAATAAGACATTATGGGGGGGAAACAAACTATCGAACTGAAAATCAAGGCTGGGTGGTAATAATCATAATCGTACGCCAAAACAATCAAGGGTATGGATGGAGGAACAATTAGAACAACATGCCATCAACCCGAGTGAGCGAACCCCTCCTGAGAAAAAGGTGGACTTAGAACAAGCTCTTGCATAGATGCTCACCTCACACACCGCCTTTATGAATGAGACAAAGGCGAATATGCAGCAAATGTGCCACCGAATTGAACAACTGCGAGCACGCTTGAGAAACTCGAGGCACAGATGGGGTCAAATGGCTAATCTATTGACAAAAGGCAACCTGTTCCTTACCAAGCAACCTGCATGGAACCCGAGAAGAAGTGAACCCGAGAAGAGATGGAATGAACATGTTAAAGCAACACACTGGTGAAGTGGTAAAGAATCGAGACAATGTGACAACCCCACACAGAGGAGGTGTGAGACTTAGAAAGTCATCCAAATTTACAAAACGGAGGGATGCGATAGGAACAACCCATGAGAAACATGTAGGAAACACAACTCAAGCAAGGGACAACTCACAAACTAATAGCCCAAATTCGTGATCCACAACGTCAGCAGCGATAAGTCGATAAGAAGCACAAGTTCGCAGGTGTTCAAGAAGCTACACATCAATATCCCGCTTGTCGATGCTTGGAAATGTATGCCCGCTATGTAAAATTTATGAAGGACATACTGTCTCAGAAGAGAAGGTTGGCGAATTTCGAAACAGTTAACTTAACTGAGGAATGTAGTGCCATCCTTAAGAGGAAGCTGCCGCAAAAGCTAAAAGACCCAGGCAGTTTCACTATCCCATGCACCATTGGAAACGCTATCTTTGAGAGAGCATTGTGTGATTTAGGTGCCAGCATTAATCTCATGCCATTGTCCATTTTTAAACGTTTGGGATTAGGTGAAACTCGTCCAACTACAGTCACACTTCAGCTTGCCGACAGATCCTTGAAGCATCCGAGAGGGGTAATAGAAGATGTCTTAGTAAAGGTTGACAAGTTTATCTTCCCAGCAGATTTCATTGTATTAGATATGGAAGAGGATAAAGAAATACCCATAATCTTGGGTAGACCGTTTCTTTGCACCGGCGTGAGCAATGATCGATGTCTCAGAGGGGAGAATCCAAAATTGAGAGGTGTGGATGAAGTCAGTCTAACGTGTTCGGTTTCGTGAGACATCCTAAAGTGATACATGCTCATGGCGTAGATAAGAGGGCTATAGTGTTCAAATTAAAGTGGTCTCACCTGATCCTTTGAGGCGAGTCAGAATAGAATGATTCCGAGAATAGTGAGCGAAGAGGCAGAGGAATATGTAAATGAATGGATTCCTTTCGACCTAATGTATATGAAATACTTCGAATCTCTAGGTGAAAGTGCTAAACCACGCATTCATCGGTTGAACACCCAAGATGGAACAAAACCTTTACCTTAGCCATTTGAAGTATGCATATCTTGGGATAGCATCCACCTTACTGGGTTGATCATCTCAAAGATCCTCGATCGAGCTAAGAGGAGGAGAAGTTATTGAGGGTCCTTAGAGATCATAAAAATGCGCTCCGATGGTCTCTAGCCGATTTAAAAGGGATTCGCCCTTCCATGTGCATGCATCGTATTTTGCTGGAAGATGGGAATAAACCCTCAATGGAAGCACAGAGGAGGTTGAATCCAACTATGAAAGAGGTAGTCCGAAAGGAAGTATTAAAATGGTCGGATACCGGGTACTTATCCTATTTTGATGCTGCATGGGTAAGTCTAGTTCAAGTAGTGTCTAAGAAGGGAGAAACAACCATAAGAACCGAGAATAACATATATTACTCTTTCAATGCTACCGAGGGAGGATTTGTATTGATTATCTGGAACCGAACAAAGCCACTCGAAAAGATCATTTCCCATTGCCGCTTCTCGGAGGATGTTTGATCGATTAGCCTGGCCATGAATATTATTGCTTTTGATGGATATCTGGGGCTATAATCAAATTGCTATAGCCCCGAGGAGAAGACGACATTCACATGTCCCTATGGGACATTCGCATTCAGGCGGATGCCCTTTGGGCTGTGCAATACGCTGACACTTTCCAACGATGTATGATGGCCATATTCTCCGACATGGTTGAAGACAATCGAGACTGCTTGGATGATTTTAGGTATTGGGTAATTCATTTGACAACCGGTTCGAAAATTTGAGGATCAAAAGATTGATAAGATGTGAGGAGACCAACTTAGTAATCAATTGGGAGAAGTGCCATTTTATGGTACAAGAAGGTATAGTACTCGGACATCGGATTTCAGCAAGAGGAATAGAGGTAGATAGAGCAAAGATTGAAGCAATTGAAAAATTACCTCCACCCTCATCAGTAAAAGGGATAAGAAGTTTTTTAGGCCACGCTGGATTCTATAGGCGATTCATCAAAGACTTCTCTCAGATTGCAAAACCGTTGTCTAATCTCCTGGTCCAAGGGACCCCTTTTGAGTTTAATACCCAGTGTTTGCACGCATTTTCTGTTAAAGATAAATTGGTATCACCCTATTGTAGTAGCCCTGCATTGGTCATTTCCATTTGAACTTATGTGTGACGCAAGTGATTTTACATTGGAGCAAAGGTTAGGTAGAAACGAGAAAAATTCTTCTGTGTAATCTACTATGCGAAAGGTATCCTGAATGATGCTCAGTTGAATTACGCCGCTACAGAAAAAGAACTATTAGCTATTGTCTTTGCTTTTGACAAATTCAAACCTTATTTGATTGGTAACAAGGTCATAGTTCACACTGATCATTCTGCCATAAAATACTTGATGACTAAAAAAGACGCCAAACCCCGACTAATCCGGTGGGTTCTTTTGCTGCAAGAATTCGACGTTGAGATTAAAGACAAGAAAGGCATTGAGAATCTAGTTGCAGATCATCTTTCACGATTGGAAGGGGCAAGTGATGAGATTCAAGTGAATGACGATTTTCCTGGCGAGCAACTCTTAACTATTAGAAGGCCAGAAGGCCGGTTCAAGTTTGCGAATTCGTGAATTATTTGGTAGCCAAGGTAGTCCCTCGAATTTAGCATATCAACGCAAAAAGAGGTTTCGAACACTTGAAACACTGTGGGAGGAACCCGATTCTTTCTGGGGACATTGCGCTGACGAGTGATCGCGGAGATGTGTGCCCCGAGAGATGAAATGAATAGTATCTTGAACCTTTGCTTTACTTTACCATGTAGTGGACCTGCCCGATTGTATTGACAATGACGAGGTGCTTCAATCGGGAAACCTGGCCTACCTTATTTAAGGATGCTCATCATTTCGTATCTACATGTGACAAATGTCAACGAATGGGGAGATGAACCGCCCATGCATCCTATTATGGAAGTAGAATTGTTTGATTTATGGGAGATGGATTTCATGGGACCATTTCACCCCCCCGTCTTATAACCTTTGTACATCTTGTTAGCGTGCAGATTATGTCTTGAAGTGAGTTGAAGCAATTCCGACCCATACTAAGATGCCAAGGTAGTGGCTCACGATTTCTGCGACCCGTATTCGCGGTCGGAACCCCTAGAGCAGATCACGGATAGCGAATTACTCATTTCTACAATAAGATGATTGACAAGGTCTTGCAAAGAAAGTATGGGGTCTGCCATGGTACATCCCTTGCACTATCACCAGTTAAATGGGCAGCGGTATCAAATCTAGAAATTAAGTCCGTGCGGAGAAAGCAGTTAACGAGTTCGGAAGGAATTTGGTTTAAAAAGATTGAAAGATGCACTCTGGGCGTGCCAGTTTCTTTATTAACTACCCTTGGGTATGTCACCTTCGAAATTGTGTATGGCAAGGCATGCCATGCGCGAGTGGAATTGGAGCATCAGAGCCTCTCTTTGGGCCTTTCGATAGTTGAACATGGGCAGTACACTAGGTGAGACGTGCTACGGCTCGGTAGACCAGGAGGGCGGAGTGGGACGAAGCATGAAAATGCTCGCATTTACAAGGAAAAGACAAAAAGCACAGTACGATAAACATATTACTAGGAAGAATTCGGCGGTAAACTAATTATTCTTGTTTAATTCCGCCTAAAACTTTATCACAGGAAATTAGAAGTCTAGATGGTGGGACACTCAGATAGGTCTTTCCCGCGTGGGCGGAGTTTATCTGAGAAAGGAACATTCACAGTTAACACACAACGGTTGAAGCCGTATTTTGGGGGTGAGTTCCATGCGGATAAGAAGATCATTCCATTGACCGCATCAGACGAAGTACAGTAAGCGGTCATAAGAGCTGGTTTGAAGTACATTGAGATTGATGATCATTGCGACATTAACCATCGTGACTTTCTTGAATGACTAAATTTTTTCTTGAAATTTCCTTTCTATGGTTTAATTTTTATTATCTATTTAAGTTTATGTTGGTTTTCTTTGTTCATCCGTGTCGGAATCCTTTTTGGATGTCTATTTTGAGGACCCGCGATCGAAAAGTATTGGGAATCCGTTCAAAAGTTTAAAGAGAGTCACATTACTTACGAGGAGTTTCTCTTGCATAGACCATTGTTGAATAAATTGCATTTGGGTCTTCTACTGTGGCATTGGCGGTGGCTTTCAGCGTGGCGACGTTTACGCGCGATCGTAGCGACGATCTAAGCGTCGGCCGATTGACCCTTCTTTTTGGAGCGTCGGCGTTGGATTGAACTCGCTGGAATGTCGCGACGTTGGATTTCAATGTCGCGACGTTATTTGCACTTCTGCGGAAAGGACGTCGCGGCGTTGGTTTCAACGTCGCGGCGTTGGTTTGCACATCTGCGGGCGATCATGACGTTGGATCTTAACGTCAGCGCGACGTGGTTTTAACCACTCTGGAGCGTCAGCGGCGTTGCACCGCGAACGTCGCTGACGTTGCCTGATACAAGGCGAAGACCACCCTCATTTTGCTCATACCTATTCCCTCTTGACATACCTGAGTGCACCACTGTCACCCCATACGCGACCCTTCTTGAGTCCACTCCACACATCGGAGGCGTTGTTTTGCCCTCCGACACCATCACCCGACCTTTGCCACCACCATCCACCACCCTTTGTCTCGAGTCCACGTCTTGCGTCTTCCACACCAAGCCTTGGTGTCCGTTTGAGCTAGTTGGTCTCGTTTACCCAGGTGTGGTCACCCAGGTTTGGTCTAGTCCTTCATATTAGGCCTCGTTTGATCCGAAATGCAGTCTGCATTGTGTACTAGGGTTTTGTGTCTACTTTAGGTGCCTGGTGGTCTTAGTCTCATAGTGCACTTTAGGTGCTCGACACGTGTCTAGTTCATCTGGGTGTGGCCTGTTGGTGCCATTTGGCTGTTCCCCCGTGTGCGTAGGCGGTTTAATTCCCTTTGTACTAATGTCGAATTAGAGCGAGAAGTTGCCTACCAAAAGGGGTCGGGCTGTGGGGACCCAGATCAATTTCGATGTCCATGAGGTTAGATTAACGAGGGTCTTGTGCGTCCGATTCGACACCATACTGCGAAACCGTCGTTTATTAAAGAAAAGGGTTTCCATCGCCTGACGATTTCTTCATGAGGCGATTGCGGCGGATAAGCGAGACACTTTGCTGACACCTCATCAGGTATGATGAGTGTGGTGTGAGAAATTCACGATCAACCTCGCCTCCGCGCGTCATCGAAGGTCCAGGTGCGGGGTGTGTTGGTAGACTTCGGTCTGGAGTCTATCAGCCAAGCACATAATATTGATCATGTCCCTCCGGAGCCTTTTGATCGACTTCTGACGGCAGGTGCAGGAGTCATTCGAGTCTTGACATGAAATGGGCGGGGTGAGTGGGCGCTCAGCCATGAGGGCCACGCCGTCCGCTTTAAGGCGAAGCATTTTGCATATAT
>JAEQBH010000536.1:2470000-2472369 GCA_016808115.1 Tetrastigma voinierianum | reverse complement strand
TAAACCCTAAAACCCAAACTAAACCCTAAAACTCAACCCAAACCTCAAACCCTAAAAACCCAACCTTAAATCTAAACCTAAACCTAACCTAAACCTAAACCCCAAACCTAAACTCAAACTCAACCCAACCTAAACCAACCTAAACCTCAACCTCAAACCTAACCCAACCCTAACTCTAAACTCCTAAACCCTAAACCCTAAAACTTAAACCTAAACTCAACTCAAACCCCAAACTTAAACTCCTAAACCCTGAACCCTAAACCCAACCTAAACCCTGAAACCAAACTCCTAAACCCTAAAAACTCAAACCTAAACCCTAAACCCTAACCTGGAACCCCAAACCTCAAACCCTAAACTAAACCCAAACCTAAACCCTAAACCCTAAACTCCTAAACCAACCCAAACCCTAAACCTCAACCTAAACCTCAAACCCTAAACCTAAACTAAACCTCAAAACCCTAAACCCAACCCTAAACCTAAACCCAAACCTAACTAAACCCTAAACCCCAAACCCTAAACCCTAAACCCTAAAAACCCTAAACCCTAACCCAACCCTGGGAACCCAACCTAACCCAACCCTAAACCCAACCCCAAACTCCTGAACCAACCCTAAACCCTAACTCAACTAACCCAACCCCAAACCTGGGGAACCCAAACTTAAACTCCTAAACCTGGGAACCTGGAATCCTTGAACTTTAACCCAACTTAAACCCAAACCTTAAACCCTAACCTAAACCCTAAACCCTAAACCTAACCCAACCCTAAACCCTAAACCCTAACCCTAACCCAAACTAAACTCAACCTCAAACCCTAAACCCTAAACCCCAAACCTAACCAAAACCCTTAAACCCTAAACTCTAAACTAAACCTGAACCTAAACCCCAACCCAAACTCCAACCTAAACCCAACCCCTAAACCCTAAACCCTAAACCTAACCCCAAACTAAAACCCTGGAACCTAAACCCCAACCCCAAACCTAACCTAAACCCTAAACCCTAAACCCTAAAACCTAAAACCCTAAACCTCAAACCTCCAAACCCTAAACCCCAACCCTAACCTCAATCCAACCCAAATCTAAACTAAATCAAATTTAAATCCAACTTTTAAATCCCTTTAAACCCTAAACCTGGAACCCAACCCAACCCTAAATCCCTAAACCCAACCCAAACCAACCCCAACTCAACCTCTAAACCTAAACCTAAACCCCAACCCTGAAACCCAACCCTAAACCTCAACCCTAAACTCAACCCTGAAACCCAAACCCTAAACCCTAAACCCTAACCTCAACCCCAACCCTAAACCTGTGTCTCAAAAAACCCAAACCCAAACCCTAAACTCAAACCCTAACCCTAAACCCAAACCCTAAACCCTGAACCCTAAACCCCAAACCCCAAACCCAACCCCAACCTTAAACCCCAAACTCTTAAACCCAACTCAAACCCAAACTCAACCTAAACCCTAAACCCTAAACTTAAACCCTAAACCCTAAAACCCTAAACCCTAAACTGGAACCCTGAACTAAACTAACTCTAAACCCTAAAACCCAATCTGAATCTAAACTTTAACCCAACCTAAACTCAACTTTAAACTTAAACCCAACTAAAACTCAACCCTGAACTAAACCCTTAAACCCTGAACCTAAACCTTAAACCTCGCTTAAGTCCAAAACCAACTTTAAACTCTAAACCTGAAACCTTCGAAACCCAAACTAAACCCTAAACCCTAAACCCTAACCTAAACTTAACTCAACTTTAAACTTTAAACCCTAATCCTAAACTCAACCTGAAACTCAACCCTGGAAACCCTTAACTAAACTTAAACCCTAAACCCTAAACCCTAAACCAACCCCAACCCTAAACTCCTAAACCCTAAACCCTAAACCCTAAACTCCTAAACTAAAACCAAACCTAAAACTAACTCAACTCAACTTAAACTGTAAACTCCTAAAGTCCTAAACCCTAAACTCCTAAACTCCTAAACCCTAAAAAACCCTAAACCCTAAACCTCCCAAAACCTTTAACCAACCTCAAACTAAAACCAAACCTGGAACCCTAAACCCAACCTCAAACCCTAACTAAACCCAGAACCCCAAACCCAACCTAAACCCTAAACCCTAAACTCCAACCCTAAACCTCAAACTCCAAACCCTAAACCTCAAACCCTAAACCCTAAACCTCAACCCCAAACCCCAAACCCCAAACCCAATCCCTAAACCCCAAACCCTGAACCCTAAACCCAAACCCCAAACCCCAAAACCCTAAACCCTAAACCCTAAACCCTAAACCCTAAACTCCTAAACCCTGAACCCAAACTAAACTCCAAACCCTAAACCCTAAACTCCTAAAAACCCTAAACCCAAAACCAAAACC
>JAEQBH010000536.1:2452500-2467500 GCA_016808115.1 Tetrastigma voinierianum | reverse complement strand
CAAACCTCAACCCAAACCCTAAACCCTGAAACCTAACCAACCCCAAACCTTAAACCCTAAACCCTAAACCCTAAACCCTAAACCCTAAACCCTAAAACCCTAAACCCTAAACCCTAAACCCTAAACCCTAAACCCTAAACCCTAAACCCTAACCCTAAACCCTAAACCCTAAACCCAAACCCTAAAACCCTAAACCCTAAACCCCAAACCCCAAACCCTAAACCCTAAACCCTAAACCCTAAACCCTAAACCCTAAAACCCCAAACCCCAAACCCTAAACCCTAAACCCCAAACCCTAAACCCTAAAACCCAACCCTAAACCCTAAACCCTAAACCCTGAACCCAACCCGAACCCAGTCCTGAAACCAACCCAACCCTAACCCTGAACCCAAAAAACCCTAAACCCTAAACCCTGGGAACTCAACCCAAACCCTAAACCCTAACCCTAAACCCTAAACCCTAAACCCTAAACCCAACCCTGGGTCCCAAACCCTAAAACCCCAAACCCCAACCTGAAACCCTAAACCCTAAAACCCTAAACCCTAAACCCAAACCAAACCCTAACCCTAAACCCTAAACCCTAAACCCTAACCTCTAACCCAAACCCTAAACCCTAAACCCTAAACCCTAAAAACCCTAAACCCCCTAAACCCAAACCAACTAAACTAAACTTAACCCTAAAACCCAAACCCTGGGAACCCCCCTAAACCCTAAACCCTAACCCAAACCCTAAACCCTAAACCCTAAACTCCTAAACCCCAACCCTAAACCCTAAACCCTAAACCCTAAACCCTAAAACCCCAAACCCTAAACCAAACCCTAAACCCTAACCCCAAACCCTAAACCTGAACCCCAACTAACCCTAAACCCTAAACCCAGAAACCCAAACCCTAAACCCTAACCCTGAACCCAAACCCTAAACCCTGAACCCTGGGCCCTAAACCCCAAACCCCTAAACCCTGCAAACCCTGAACCCTGAACCCAACCCTAAACCCCAAAACCAAACCTAAACCTCCAAACCCTAAACCCTGAACCCAACCCAAACCCCCCTGAACCCTAAACCCTAAACCTCAAAACCCTAAACCCTAAACCCTAAACCCTAAACCCTAAACCCTAACCCCATAACCCCAAAACCCTAAACCCTAAACCCTAAACCCTAAAACCCTAATACCCTAAAACCTAAAACCCTAAAACCCCAAACCCTAACACCCTAAACCCTAAAACCCTAAACCCCAAAAACCCTAAACCCCAACCCTAACCCAGAACCCTAAACCCTAAACCCAACCCCAACCCTGGGGTCCCAAACCCCAACCCTAAACCCTAAAACTCCTAAACCCTAAACCCTAAACCCTAAACCCTAAACCCTAAACCCTAAACCCTAAACCCAACTCAAACCCTAAACCCTAAACCCTAAACCCTAAACCCTAAACCCCAACCCTAAACCCTAAACCCTAAACCCCAAACCCTAAACCCTGTAAACCCTAACCCTAAACCCTAAACCCTGGGCTCCCAAACCCTAAACCCTGAACCCAAACCCTGAACCCTAAAAACCCAAACCCCAAACCCAACCCCAAACCCCAAACCCTAAACCCCAAACCCCAACTCAAACCCTAAACCCTAAAAACCCTAAACCCTAAACCCTAAACCCTAAACCCTAAACCCTAAACCCTGAACCCTAACCCAACCCTAAACCCTAACCCAAAACCCCAAACCCTAAAAAACCCTAAACCCTAAACCCTGAACCCTAAACCCCCCTGAACCCTAAACCCAAACCCCAACCTCACCCAAAACCCCTGAACCCTGAAACCCAACCCAAACCCAACCCTAAACCACAAACCTCAAACCTAAGCCCTAAACCCTAAAACCTAAAAACCTGAACCCTAAACCCTAAACCCTAAACCCTAACCCAACCCAAGTCCAAACCTAAACCCTAAACCAAACCCTAAAAACCCTAAACCCCAACCCTAAACCCTAAACCCTAAACCCAAACCCCAACCCTGGGCTCCCTAAACCCTAAACCCCAACCCTGAACCCTGGGAACCCTAAACCCTGGGAACCCTGGGGTCCCTGCCCTAAACCCTGAACCCAAACCCTGGGCCCAAACCCCAAAACCCCAACCCAACCCTAAACCTAAACCCTAAACCCTAAACCCTAAACCCTAAACCCTAAACCCTAAACCCTAAACCCTAAACCCTAAACCCTAAACCCTAAAACCCAAACCCTAAACCCTAAACACTAACCCTAAACCCTAAACCAAACCCTAAACTCCAACCCAACCCTAAACCCTAAACCCTAAACCCCAACCTTTAACCTAAACCCAAATCCCTAAACCAACCCTAAACCCCAAACCCTAAAAACCCCAACCCTAAACTCCTAAACCCTAAACCCTAAAAACCCCAAACCCCAAACCCTAAATCCTAAACCTTAGAAAACCCTAAACCCTAAACCCTAAACCCTAAACCCTAAACCCAACCCAAACCCCCAACCCTAAACCCTAAACCCTAAACCCTAAACCCAAACCCCCCAAACCCTAAACCCCAAACCCCAACCCTAAACCCTAAAACCCCAAAAACCCTAAACCTCAACCCTAAACTCCTAAACCCTAAACCCTAAACCCTAAACCCCAAAACCTGAACCTAAACCCCAAACCAACTCTAAACCCTAAAACTCAAACCCCAACCCAACTTAAAACCCCAGTAAACCCTAAACCCAAACCCCTAAACCCTAAACCCTAAAACCCTAAACCCTAAACCCTGAAACCCAACCTGAACCCAAAACCCTGGAACCCTAAACCCTAAACCCTAAACCAAACCCAAACCCCAAACCCAAACCCTAAACCCTCCAAACCCAACCCTAAACCCCAAACCCTAAACCCTAACCCCAAACCCCAACCCTAAACCCCAAACCCCAAACCCTAAACCCCAAAACTCAACCCAAACCCCTAAACCCTAAACCCTAAACCCTAAACCCTAAACCTCTAAACCCAAAACCCTACACATTAAAACTCTAAACCCTAAACCCTAAACCCTGGCCCTAAACCCACCCTAAACCTAAAAACCCTAAAAACCCTAAACCCTAAAACCCCAAACCCTAAACCCCTAAACCCCAACCCTAAACCCCAAACCCTAAACCCTAAACCCCAAACCCTAAAAAAAACCCTAAAACCCTAAACCCTAAACCCTAAACTCCTAGAACTCAATCCCCAAACCCTAAACCCTGAAAACCCTAAACCAAACCCTGGAACCCTAAAACCCTAAACCCTAAACCCTAAACCCTAAACCCTAAACCCCAAACCCCTAAACCCTAAACCCTAAACCCTAAACCCAAAACCCTAAACCCTAAACCCTAACCCTAAACCCCAAACCCTAAAACCTGGAACCCAAACCCCAAACCCTAAACCCTAAACCCTAAACCCCAAACCCTGCCCTAAACCCTAAACCCTAAACCCTAAACCCCAAACCCAAACCCTAAACCCTAAACCCTAAACCCTAAACCCAAACCCTAAACCCTAAACCCTAAACCCTAAACCCTAAACCCCAACCCAAACCCAACTCCCAACTTTAAACCCAAACCCTAAACCCTAAACCCCTAAACTCCTAAACCCTGAAACCCTAAACCCTGGAACCCTAAACCCCAAACCTAAACCCCAAACCCTAAACCCTAAACCCCAACCCTAAACCCCAAACTCCTAAACCTTAAACCCTAAAACCTAAACCTAAAAACCCTAAACCCTAAACTCCTAAACCCTAAACCCTAAACCCTCAACCCTAAACCCTAAACCCTAAACCCTAAACCCTAAACCCTAAACCCTAAACCCTAAACCCTAAACCCCAAACCCTAAACCCTGGGCTCCCAAACCCAAACCCAAACCCCAAACCCAAACCCTAAACCCAAACCCTGGGGGTCCCTAAACCCTGTGAAACCCAACCCAAACCCTAAACCCAACCCTAAACCCCAAACCCCAAACCCCAAAACCTTAAACCCTAAACCCTAAACCCCTAAACCCAAAACCCTAAAACTCTAAACCCTAAACCCTAAACCCCAAACTCTAAAACCCTAAACCCTAGAAACCTTAAACCCTAAACCCTAAACCCTAAACCTGAACCTCAAACCCAAACCCTAAACCTCAAACCCTAAACCTAAACCCCACCCCAAACCCTAAACCCTAAACCCTAAACCCTAAACCCTAAACCCTAAAAACCCTAAAAACCCCAAACCCCAAACCCCAAACCCAACCCTAAACCCTAAACCCTAAACCCTAAACCCTAAACCCCAACCCCAAACCCTAAACCCTGGGTCCTGGGCCCAACCCCAAACCTCAACCCCAACCCTAAACCCCAAACCCTAAAACCCTAAACTTTAAACCTGGGCCCCAACCCTAACCCAAACCCCAAACCCTAACCTAAACTCCTAAACCCTAAAACCCTAAACCCTAAAACCTAAACCCTAAACCCTAAACCCTAAACCCTAAACCCTAAACCCCAAACCCTAAACTCGAAACCCCAAACCCCAAACCCTAAACCCAAACCCTAGTCCCTGAACCCAACCCCAAACCCAAAAACCCCAAACCCTAAACCCCAAAAACCTTAAACCCTAAACCCCAAACCCTAAACCCCAAACCCCAACCCTGAACCCCAAACCTAAACCCTAAACCCTGAACCCTAAACCCTGGGTGTCCTAAACTTAAACCCTAAACCCTAAACCCTAAACCCTAAAACCCTAAACCCTAAACCCTAAACCCTAACCCTGAACCCCAACCCAACCTCAAACCCAAACCCTAAACTCCTAAACCCTAAAAACCCTAAACCTCCAAACCCTGAAACCCAAACCCTAAACCCTAAAACCCTAAACCCTAAAACCCTAAAAACCCTAAACCCTAAACCCTCCCAAACCCTAAACCCCTAACCCCAAACCTAAACCCCAAACCCTAAACCCAAACCCCAAACCCCAAACCCCAACCCCAACCCTGAAACCCTAAACCCCAACCTAAACCCCTAAAAACCCCAAACCCTAAACCCTAAACCCTGAACCCTAAAAACCCTAAACCCCAAACCCAAACCCCAAACCCAAAACCCAAACCCCCAACCCCAAAACCTTAAACCCTAAACCCTAAACCTCAAACCCCAAATCCTTAACCCTAAACCCTAAAACCCCTAAACCCTAAACCTAAACCCTAAACCCTAAACCCTAAACCCTAAACCCTAAACCCCAAACCCCAAAACTTTAACCCCTAAACCCCAAACCCCAAACCCCAAAACCCCAAACTCCTAAACCCTAAACCCTAAACCCAACCCTAAACCCTAAACCCTAAACCCTAAACCCTAAACCCTAAACCCTAAACCCCAACCCAAACCCTAAACCCTAAACTCAACCCTAAACCCTAAACCCAAACCCCAAACCCCAAACCCAAACCCTAAACCCCAACCCTGGGCTCCCTGGGCTCCCAACCCTAAACCCCAACCCCAACCCCAACCCCAAACCCCAAACCCCAAACCCCAAACCCTAACCCTGGGAAACCCCAACCCAACCCCAAACCCTAAACCCCAAACCCTAAACCCTAAACCCTAAACCCTAAACCCTAAACCCTAAACCCTAAACCCTAAACCCTAAACCTAAACCCTAAATCCCAAACCCCAACCCCAACCCTAAAACCCAAAACCCAAACCCTAAACCCAACCCAAACCTCAACCCTGGCCCTAAACCCAAAAACCCCAACCCTAAACCCTAAAACCCTGAACCCTAAACCCTGGGAACCCAAACCAAACCCCAAACCTAAACCCCAACCCTAAAACCCTAAACTCCTAAACCCTAAACCAAACCCTAAACCCTAAACTCCTAAACTCCTAAACCTGGAACCAACCTAAACTCAAACTAAACTCTAAACCCCAACCCAAACCCTAAACCCCAAACCCAACCCCAAACCCTAAACCCTAAAAACCCTAAACCCTAAACCCTAAACCCTAAACCCCAAACCCTAAACCCTAAACCCTAAACCCAAAACCCTAAACCCTAAACCTAAACCCAACCCAACCCTGAAACTCCAACCTCAAACTCAACCCCAAACCCTAAACCCCAAACCCTAACCCTAAACCCCAAACCCTAAACCCTAAACCCCAACCCTGCCCAACCTAAACCCTAAACCTAACTCTAAACCCCAAACCTTAACTGAACCTTAAACCTCAACTCTAAACTAAACCTTAATCTCAAACTTAAACCTAAACTCAAACTCCTAAACCCTAAACTCCTAAACCCTAAACTAAACCTTAACCCAAACTCAAACCCTAAAACCCTAAACTTGGAACTCAAACTAAACTTTAACTCAAACTCAACTTTAAACTCAACCTAAAACCCTAAACCTCTAAACCCTAAACCCTAAACCCTAAACCCTAAACTCCTAAACCCTAAACCCTAAACCTAAACCCTAAACCCTAAACCTCAAACCCTGGGAACCCTAAACCTAAACTCAAACCCTAAACCCTAAACCCTAAACCCTAAACCCCAACCCCAACCCCAAACCCCTAAACCCTAAACCCTAAACCCTAAACCCTAAACCCTAAACCCCAAACCCCAAACCCCAAACCCCTAAACCCCAAACCCCAAAACCCCAAAACCCTAAACCCCAAAACCCTAAACCCCAAACCCTAAACCCCAAAACCCCAACCCAACCCAACCCTAAACCCTAAAAACCCAAACCCTAAACCCCCTGGGCCCTAAAACCCCAACCCTAAACCCCAAACCCCAAACCCTAAACCCAACCCTGGGCTCCCTAAACCCTAAACCCTAAACCCTAAACCCTAAACCTCCTAAACCCTAAACCCAACCCTAAACCCAACCCAAACCCAAACCCCAACCCTAAACCCTGGAACCCTAACCCAAACCCAACCCCAAACCTGGAACCTAAACCCTAAACCCAACCCCTAACCCTAAAAACCCTAAACCCCAAACCCTAAACTCCCAAAACCCCAAAACCCCTGAACCCTAAACCCCAAACCCTAAACCCTAAAACCCTAAACCCCAAACCTCAAACCCTAAACCCCAAACCCCAAACCCTAAACCCAACCCAACTTAAACCTAAACTTTAAACCCAACCTTTAAACCTGCAGAACCCAAACTCAACTTGAACTTTAAACCCTAAACCCGAAACTCTAAACTCTAAACCTTAAACCCTAAACTCGAAACCCTATACCTGAAACCCGAAACCTTAAACCCAAAACCCTAAACCCTAAACCCTAAACCCCAAAACCCCAACCCAACCCTAAACCCAAACCTAAACCCTAAACCTAAACCTGGGAACCCAAACCCAAACCCTAAACCCTAAACCCTAAACCCTAAACCCTAACCCAACCCTAAACCCTAAACCCCAAAACCTTAAACCCAAACCTAAACCCTAAAACTCCTAAACCCAAACCCTAAACCCTAAACCCTAAACCCTAAACCCTAAACCCTAAAACCCTAAACCCCAACCCTAAACCTGAACTAACCTTAAACCCAACCCAACCCAAAACCCAACCAACCTAAACCAACCCCAAACTTGAACCCAAACTAATCCCAACTAAACTCAAACTTGGAACCCTGGGAACCTAAACCCTAAACCTAAACCTGAACTCAAACCTAACCAACCCAAACTTAATCAAACTTTGAAAAAATCCCAAAACCTAAACTCAAACTTCAACTCCTAAACTCAAAAACCTTAAACTCCTAAACCTAACCCAACTGAATCCAAAAGGCAAAAGTAAAAGCAAGGCGTAACCCTGGGGTCCCCAAACTGGGGCCTGAATCAAACTAACTGAACTAAAACTTAACTAAACCAACTAACTTAACTAAACTAAACTTGAAACCAAACTAAACTCAACTGAAAAACGAAACTCCAGAAATCTCAAACTGGAACTGAAATGCACCAACCCGAACCCAACTCAACCTTCAACACCTGTAACACCTAACTCGAACTGAACTAAACTAAACTAAAACTAACCGAATTTTAAACTTAACCTTGGGCCTAAACTAATGGGCCTGAATCAACTAAAATTAAACTGAAATTTAATTAAATTTAAATTTAAAATTGGGAAATTTAATTCAACCCTAAATTCAAATTTTTAAAATTCCTAAACCCTGGGGGGTCTTGGGGAACCCAACCAACCCGAACCTGAAAACTAATCCGGGTCCCAAACCTAAAACCCAAACCTAAACCTTAAACCTAACCTAACCTAAAACTTTAACCCTAACCTGGGGAACCCAGAACCCTAAACCCTAAACCCTAAACCTAAACCCAACCTGCAAAACCAACCAAACTTAAACTCCTAAACCTTAAACCCTAAACTCCTGAACCCTGAACTCCTAAACCCTAAACCCTAAAACTCCTAAACCTGGAACCCTAAACCTAAAACCCAAACCCTAAACCCTAAACCCTAAACCCCAACCCTAAACCCTAAACCCCTAAAAACCAAACCCAAACCCTAAACCCCAAACCCCAAACCCTAAACCCTAAACCCTAAAAACCCTAAACCTCAAACCTGGGTCCCAAACCTCAAACCCTAAACCCCAAACCCTGAACCCTGGGAACCCTGGAACCCAAACCCCAAACCCCAACCCCCCTGCAACCCCAACCCAAACTCCTGGGCCCTGGGTCCCAACCCAAACCCTAAACCTGAACTAAACCTGAAACTCAAACTCAACTCAAACTAAACCTTAACCTGAATCTAAACCTAAACTAAACTAAACTGAACCTAAACCTAACTCCTAAATCCCTAAACCTAACCTAAACCTGAAACCTTAACTCAGAACCCAGAACCCAACCCAACCAACTCAAACCTTAACTCTGAACCCAAACTGAACTCAAACTCAACCTAAACCCAACCAACCAGAACTTTAACTGAACCGAACCCTGAACTTTAAACTTTAAACTAACCAACTTTAACTTAACCTTGAACCTTAAACTCCTTAAACCTGAAATCCTTAATCCTGAACTTAACTCAAACCCTAAAACCAAACCCAAAAACCAAAAACCCTAAACCCTAAACCCTAAAACCCTAAACCCAAAACCCAAAAACCCAAACTTTAAATCCAACCCAATCTCAAATCCTAAACTTTAACCCTAAACCTTAAACCCTAAACTCCTAACCCTAAACCCTAAACTCAACTCAACTGAACCCCAACTCAACTTAAACTTTAAAACCTCAACTAAACCTAAACCTTAAACCCTAACTCGAACCCTAAACTAAACCTAAAATTAAACTCCAAACCTCAAAACCCAAACCCCAACCCAACCCAAACCCCAACCCCAACCCTAAACCCAACCCTGGGAACCCCAAACCCCAACCAACCCCAACCCTGAACCCTAAACCCTAAACCCAACCCCAACCCAACCTCAAACCCAACCTAACCCTAAACCCCAACCCCAAACTCAAACTTCTAAACTCAACCTAAACTTTAAACCTTAAACCCTAAACCCTAAACCCTAAACCCAACCCCAAACCTTAAACCCCAACCCTTAAACCCTGAACCCAAACCCTAAACCCTAAACTCCTAAACCCCAAACCCTAAACCCTAAACTCCTAAAACCCTAAACCCTAAACTCCTAAACCTTTAAACTCAAACCCTGAACCTTAACCCTAAACCCAACCCTAAACCCTAACCTAAACCCTAAACCCTAAACCTCAACCCAACCTAAACCCAACCTGGGAACCCAACTCCTAAACCCTAAACCCAACCCTGAACCTGGAATCCAATCCAAACTTTAAACTCTGAAACCTCAAAACCCAACCCAACCCCAACTCCTGAAATCCTGGGAAAACCTGAAACCCTAAACTCAAAACCTAAACCAACCTAACCTGGAACTCCTAAACCCTAAACCTCTAAACCCTAAACCCTAAACCCTAAACCCTAAACCCTAAACCCTAAACCCTAAACCCTAAACCCTAAACCTAACCCTAAACCCTAAACCCTAAACCCCCAAACCCTAAACCTCAAACCCCAAACCCTAAACCCCAAACCCCAAACCCTAAACCCCAAACCCTAAAAACCTCAACCCTAAACCCCAAACCCAACCCTAAACCCTAAACCTAAACCCTAAACCCCAAAACCCTAAACCCTAAACCCCAAACCCTAAACTCTAAACTTAAACCCTAAACCCTAAAAACCCTAAAACCCTAAACCCTAAACCCTAAACCCTAAACCCTAAACCCTAAACCCTAAAACCCTAAACCCTAAACCCCAAACCCTAAACCCTAAACCCTAAACCCTAAACCCTAAACCCTGGGCCCTGGGAACCCCAAACCCCTAACCCCAACCCCAAACCCAAACCCCAAACCCTAAACCCCAAACCCAAACCCTGAAAACCCCAAAAACCCCAAACCCTAAAACCCCAACCCTAAACCCCAAACCCCTCCCTAAAACCCCAAACCTAAACCCTAAACTCCTAAACCTCCTGTGAAACCCTAAACCTTAAACCCTAAACTCAAACCCTAAACCCTAAACCCAAACCTAAACCCTAAACCTAGAACCCTAACCCCAAACTCAAATCCCAACTAAACTTTAAACCCTGGAACCCCAAACCAAACCTCAAACCCTAAACCTTGAACCCTAAACCCCAAACTCCTAACCCTAAACCTCAAAAACCCTAAACCCAAACCAAACCTAACTCCAACTCTAAACCCCAAACCCTAAACCCTAAACCCTAAACCCTAAACCCTAAACCCTAAACCCTAAAACCCTAAACCCTAAACCCTAAAACCCTAAACCCAAACCCCAACCCTAACCCCAAATCCAAAACCTAACTAAACTCAACCAAACCTAAACTCCAACTAACCCAAACCTTAAACCCTAAAAACCCTAAAACCCAACCCCAACCCTGGAACCCTAAACCCTAACCTGCAACCCTAAACCCTGGGAACCCTAAACCCTAAACCCTAAACCCCAAACCTCCAAACCCTAAACCCCAAACCCTAAACCCTGGTCCCAAACCCCAAACCCTAAAATCCCCAACCCTAAACCCTAACCCAACCCTAAACCCCAAACCCTAAACCCCAAACCTCAAACCCTAAACCCCAAATCCCTAAACCCTGGGAAACCCAACCCAAACTTAACCTAAACCTTAAACCCTAAACTCAAAATTTCTTTAAACTTAAACCCGAAACCCGAATCCTTAAACACTAAACCCTAAACCCTAAACCTTATACCCTTAAACAACTAACCCCTAAACCCTAAACCCTAAACCCCAAAACCTCAAAACTAAACCTAAACCCTAAACCCTAAACCCCTAAAAACCCTAAACCCTAAACCCTAAACCCTGAACCCCAAACCCAAACCCAAACCCTAACCCTAAACCCCAACCCTAAACCCTAAACCCTGAACTCCCAACCCAAACCTGAACCCCAACCTCAAACCCTAAACCCTAAACCTCTAACCCTAAAATCCTAAAACCCTGAACCCTAAACCCTAAACCCTAAACCCTAAACCCCAAATCCCAAAACCTCAAACCCTTAAAACCCTAAACTCTGAACCCCAACCTCAAACCCTAAATCCCAAACCCAACCCCAAACCCTAAACCTGAACCCAACCCCAAACCAAATCCCAAACCCTAAACCCTAAACCCTAAACCCTAAACCCTAAACCCTAAAACTAAACCCAAACCCAATCCCAATCCCAAACCCTAAACCCTAAACCCTAAACCCAAACCCTAAACCCTAAACCCTAAACCCTGAACCCTGGGCCCGGAAACCCCAACCCCAAACCCCAAACCCCAAACTTAAACCCTGAAACCCAAACCCTAAACCCTAAACCCCAAACCCTAAACCCTAACCCTAAACCCCAACCCTAAACCCTAAACCCTAAACCCCAACCTTAAACCCTAAACCTAACCCAACCCTAAACCCCAAACCCTAAACCCAAACTCAAAACCTCAACTCCTAAACCCAAACCCTAAACCCTAAACCCTAAACCCTAAACCCTAACCCCAACTCTAAAACCTGAAACCCTTAACCCCAACCCCAACCTCAAACCCTAAACCCCAACTTGAAAACCCAAACCAACCCAAACCCAAAACCCCAAACCCAAACCTGAAACTCAAACCCAAACCCCAACCCAAACCCAAACTCCTAAACCCTAAACCCTAAACCCTAAACCCTAAACCCTAAACCCCTAAACCCCAACCCTAACCCCAAACCCTTAAACCCTAAACCCCAACCCCAAATCTCAAACCCTAAACCTTAAACCCCTAAACCCTAAACCCTTAAACCCAAACCCTAAACTTTAAACCCTAAACTCCTTAATCCAAACTTTAAACCTAACCTTAAATCTAAACCCTAAACCTGAACCCAAACCTCAACCTAACCCAAACCTGAAACCCAAACCCAACCCTAAACCCTAAACCCTAAAACTTTAAACCCCAAACCTAAACCCTAAACCTTAAACTAAACTCAAACCCTAACCCCAAACCTAAACCCTAAACCCTAAACCCTAAAACCCCAAACCCAACTCAAACCCCAACCCCAACTCAAACCTTTAAACTCCAAACCCAAACCCTAAACCCAACCCTAAACCCTAAACCTCAAACTTAAACCCCAACCCCCTAACCCTAAACCTTAAAACTCCCAAACTCTAAACCCAAACCCCAAACCTAAATCCTAAACCCAAACCTCAAACTCAACCCAAACCCAAAACTAAACCTAAACTCAAACCCAAAACCTTAAACCCTAAACCCTAAACCCTAAACCCTAAAACCCTAAACCCTAAACCCCAAACCCTAAACCCTAAACCCTAAACCCTAAACCCTAAACCCCAAACCCCAAACCCTAAACCCTAAACCCTAAACCCTAAACCCCAACCCTAAACCCCAACCCTAAACCCTAACCAAACCCCAAACTTTAAACCCCAAACCCTGGGTCCTAAATCTCAACCCTAAACCCAAACCTAAACCCTAAACCTTTAAACTCCTAAACTAAACCCTAAACCCTAAACTCAACCCTAAACCCTAAACCCTAAACCCCAACCCAACCCCAACCCAACCCTGAACCCAACCCTAACCCAAACCTGAACTCAAACCTTCAATCCAACCTCAACCCCAAACCCAAACCCAAACCTCTGGGAAACCCCAAACCTAAACCCTGGGGCCCTGAACCCAACCCTGGGGGAACCCTGGAACCCTGAACCCTTAAACCCAACCCAAAAACCCCAAAACCCAACCCAACCCTAAACCCTGGAACCCTAAACCCCAAAACCCCTAAAACCTCTGGAACCCAAACCCAACCCTAAACTCAACCTCAAACCCTGGGCTCCCTAAACCCTAAACCCTAAACCCCAAACCCCAAACCCTGAACCCAAACCCAACCCTAAACCCTAAACCCAACCCCAACCCTGAACCCAAACCCTGAACCCTGAACCCCTAAACCCTAAACCCCAAATCCTAAACCTTGTAAACCCTAAACCCTAAACCCCTAAACCCTAAACCCTAAACCCTAAACCCCAAACCCCAAACCCTAAACCCCAAACCCCAAAACCCCTAAAAACCCCAAACCTCAAACCCTAACCCCAAACCCCAAACCCCAAACCCCAACCCCAAACCCCAAACCCTGAAACCTCCAAACCCCAGGCACCCCTAAACCCCAAACCCTAAACCCCAACCCTAAAACCCTAAACCCTAAACTCCTAACTTAAACCCTAAACCCTAAACCCTAAACCCTAAACCCAAACCCTAAACCCTAACCCTAAACCCTAAACTCCCAACCCCAAACCCTAAACCCAAACCCTAAACCCTAAACCCCAACCCAACCCTAAACCCTAAACCCCAACCTCAACCCCAAACTCCCCAAACCCCAACCCAAACCCTAACCCAAACCCCTGAAACCTAAACCCTAACCTAAACCCAAACCCCAAACCCCAACCCTAACCTAAACTCCTAAACTCAACCCTAACCCTAAACCCTAAAACCCTAAAAACCCCAAACCCTAAACCCTAAACCCTAAACCCTAACCCTGAACCCCAAACCCCAAACCCTAAACCCTAAACCCAAACCCCAAACCCAACCCAAACCCTAAACCCTAAACCCTAAACCCAAACCCTGTAAACCCCAAACCCAAACCCCTAAACCCTAAACCCCTAAACCCCAAACCCTAAACCCTAAACCCTAAACCCTAAACCCCAAACCCTAAACCCAAACCCCAAACCTCAACCCTAAACCCCAAACCCTAAACCCTAAACCCTAAACCCTAAACCCCAACCCTGTAAACTCCTAAACCCTAAACCCTAAACCCAAACCCCAAACCTCAAACCCTAAACCCTAAACCCTAAACCCTAAACCCTAAACCTAAACCCTAAACCCAAACCTGGGAACCCTAAACCCTAAACCCAAACCCTAAACCCCTAAACCTAAACCCTAAACCCTGAAACTCAAACCCCAAACCCTAAACCCTAAAAACCCTAAACCCTAAACCCTAAACCCCAACTCAAACCTGAAACCCCAACCCAAACCCCAAACCCCAAACCCCAAACCCTAAACCCTAAACCCTAAACCCTAAAAACCCTAAACCCAAATCCCTAAACCCCAAACCCTAAACCCTAAACCCTAAACCCTAAACCCCAACCCTAAACCCCAACCCCAAACCCAAAACCCAACTTTTAAACCCCAAACCTAAACCCTAAACCCCCAACCCTAAACCCTAAACCCTAACCCTAAACCCTAAACCCAAACCCTAAACCCTAAACCCCAAACCCCAAACCCTAAACCCTAAACCCGAAACCCGAAACCCTAAACCCTAAACCCTGAACCTAAAACCCCAAACCCGAAACCCTAAAACCCTAAACTCCTAAACCCCAAACCCCAAACCCCAAACCCTAAACCCTAAACCCTAACCTGAAACCCTGAACCCTAAACCCTAAACCCTAAACCCTGAACCCTGAACCCTAAACCTTGAACCCTAAACCCTAAACCCTGAACCCTAAACCCTGAACCCTAAACCCCAAACCCCAAACCCAAACCAACCCTAAACCCCAAACCCTAAACCCTAA
>JAEQBH010000536.1:2442500-2445000 GCA_016808115.1 Tetrastigma voinierianum | reverse complement strand
AACCCTAAACCCTAAACCCCAAACCCTAAACCCTAAACCCTAAACCCTAACCCTAAACTCCAACCCTGAACCCAAACCCTAAACCTAAAACCCCAAACCCCAAACCCCAACCCTAAACCCCTAAACCCTAAACCCTAAACCCCAACCCTAAACCCCAAACCCTAAACCCTAAACTCCTAAAACCCTAAACCCCAAACCCAAACCCTAAACCCTAAACCCTAAACCCCAACCCAAACCCCAAACCCTAAATCCTAAACCCCAACTGAACCCCAAACCCAACCCTAACCCTAAACCCTAAACCCTAACCCTGAACCCCAAACCCCAAACCCTAAACCCTAAACCCCAAACCCTGAACCCTGAACCCCAAACCCAACCCAAACCAAACCCCAAACCCCAACCCTAAACCCCAAACCCCAAACCCCAAACCCTGAACCCTAAACCCTAAACTGAAACCCCAACCCTAAACCCTAAACTCCTAAACCCTAAACCTAAACCCTAAACCCTAAACTAAACTTTAAAACCCAACCTAAACTAAACCTAACTAACCCAACCTCAACCCTAACTCAACTCAACCTAAACTCCAAACTCTAAACCTAAACCCTAAACCCCAAACCCTAAACCTTAAACCAAAACTTCCAAACTCCTAACCCCAAACCAAACCCAAACCTAACCCTGGGAACCCTAACCCTAACCCTAAACCTGAACCAACCTAAACTAAACTTTAATCTCAACTAAATCTTAACTAAACTGAAAACCTAAATCTAAACTTAACCTTTAAACTTTAAATCCCCAAACCCAACTTAAACCCTAAATCTTTAAAACCTAAACTCAAACTTAATCTTAAATCTAACTGAATTAATCTGAAATCTCCAAATAAACTAAACTTAAACCTAACCTAAACTCAAACCCTAAACTAACCCAACCTAACCCAAACCCTAAACTCAAACCTCAAACTCTAAATCCTAAACCCAAACCCAACCTAAACCCTAAACCCTAAACCCTAAATCTAAACCCTAAACCCTAAACCCTAAACTAAACCCCAACCCTAAACCCCAAACCCCAACCCTAAACCTAAACCCTAAACCCTAAACCCTAAACCCTAAAAACCCTAAACCCTAAAAACCCAACCCCAAACCCTAAACCCCAAACCCCTAAACCCTAAACCCTAAACCCTAAACCCCAACCCTAAACCCTAAACCCCAAAACCCTAAACCATAAACCATAAAACCCTAAACCTTAAACCCCTAACCCCTAAACCCTAAACCCCTAAACCCTACACACTAAACCCTAAACCCTACACACCAAACCCTAAACCCTAAAACCCTAAACCCTAAACCTAAAACCCTAAACCCAACCCTAAACCCTAAACCCTAAACCCTAAACCTCCTAAACCCTAAACCCTAAACCCCAAACCTAAACCCTAAACCCCAAACCCTAAACCCTAAACCCCAAACCCCAAACCCCAACCCTAAACCCCAAACCCTAAACCCTAAAACCCCAACCCTAAACCCCAAAACCCTGGAACCCCAAACCCTAACCCTAAACCTAAACCTAAACCTCAATCTAACCTGGAACCCAACCCTAAACCCCAACCCTGAATCCTAAAATCTAAACTCAAACCCAAACCTAAACCCTAAAACCCTAAACCCAACTCATGAACTTTGGAACCCCAAATCCCAAACCTCTAAACCCCAACCCTAAACCCCAAACCCCAAAACCCTAAACCCTAAACCCCAAACCCTAAACCCTAACTTTAAACCCTAAAACCCTAAACCCTAAACCCTAAACCCTAAAAACCCCAACCCTGAAAACCTTGAACCTCAAACCCCAAACCCTAAACCCTAAACCCTAAACCAAACCCCAAACCCTAAACCCTAAACTTGAAACTCTAAACCCTAAACCCTAAACCCTAAATCCTAAACCCTGAACCCTAAACCCCAACCTCAAACCCCAAAAACCTCTAACCCCAACCCTAAACCCTAACCCTAAACCCTAAACCCTAAACCCTAAACCCCAAAAACCCAAACCCAACTCCCAAACCCAAACCCCAAACCCTAAACCCCAAACCCTAAACCCCAACCCCAACCCTGGGTCCCTAAACCCCAAACCCCAAAACCCTAAACCCCAAACCCCTAAACCCCAACCCAAAACCCTAAACCCTAAACCCCAACCCTAACCCTAAACCCTAAACCCAGAACTCAACCTCAACCTCAAACTCAAACCCCAACCCTGGAACCCTGAACCCTAAACCCTAAACCCCAACCCTAAACCCCAACCCTAAAGTCCAACCCAAACCCCAAACCCTAAACCCAAACCCCTAAAAAAACCCTAAACCCTAAACCCCTAAACCCTAAACCCTGGAACCCTAAACCCTAAACCCTGTAAAACCCCAAACCCCAACCCAACCCAAACCCCAAACCCCAAACCCCAAACCCTAAACCCTAAACCTCAAACTCAAACCTAAAACCCTAAACCCTAACCTTAACCTAAACCCAAACCC
>JAEQBH010000535.1:0-76568 GCA_016808115.1 Tetrastigma voinierianum | reverse complement strand
AAAACCCATGCACCTGTGGGCAGTGGATTTTCGCAGCCTCACCACCGGCCCGCAAACCCGCACACTTCAGCCGCTTCACCGCTGGGACTATGGGTTCCACTAGCACGCGGGCTTTCACCCGAGGGAGGATCTATCCCTTCTTGCTAATACCCGGCACATATTTTCTTTACCATTTTAATCAATCGTGCGACTCTGTTGGACGTTGTCCCATTTACTGAGCCCATCAAATCAAACATCAAATGTAGTGTTGATTCATTAACCATGCACTCACACCCATTTAATGTGATGTCCCCGTGCATATGCAATGCAATATGTCATTGTGTATTTGTACCATGTCACATATATAATGAATGTTATATGGACAATTTTATTAAATATGCATATCACCACGTATCCTGTATAAATTTATATCAAACATGCATATAATTTCCTCACATTAATTCATTCATGTCAAGGTATTACACAAGCATATATCAACATCATGCATAAATCATTACTTAGTCAAGTAATGAAGCACTTTATCCTCTAGGGCTACCACGGAGATATGATGTCTCAATAAATAGCCTACAACATGCCATGTTTGCACATACAATTCATCATATGTCAATATATTAATACACATATCAACATTTCATCAAACAAGCATAAGTCATGTTATGCAATTAGTACACTAAAATTAACAAAATTTTGGTACGATGTGAGCACCAAATTCCTAATACTCACATACTAGATTTTGACCAAAGAGCTTTCAGAGTCCAAGAACGCGTGAATCGAGTTCCGACGAAAGACAGGCGCCCAGTTGAGAAGAACAGGCCACACTATTGCCCTAATCCACGAATAAGCAGCTCCGAGGGTCGTAAGAACATTTTGGCAACTCCTACACGCAAGCTAACCCAAATTCATTCCGGAAGCAAATTTTTAGACCTACTATAACCCCGTCTTCAATCATGCCAAATGGTCACATCTAATAAATACCACAAAACATGCCATAAACATGGCACAACGTGGTCCTAAAAGAAGACAAAACAATAACTCAAATGATAGAAAGAAACCAAGGTAGGAAGAATCCCTACCTCTTGGATCGCAGCCCTCGTAGAATATACAGACTTACTCGTCTCAATAGCTCGACCACTGAATTGGTCAGCCTTCCTTTTCCTTCTTTCTCTCATACTTTCTTCTCCTTCTCTCTCTCTTTTCTTTTCCTCTCTTTCTTTCCTTTATTTCCCTTTTTTTTTTTAATTTTCCTTCCTTTTCCTTCTTACTGCTCCCCCGTTCTACAAACAACTCCCACACCATATTTATAGCCTTCAAATGTGCCATGCATGTTAACACATGGCATGCCAAGTGTCACACATATGGCTTGCCATGTGTCCTACATGCATAGGCCTTTGCCATGCATTATGACACATGGATTGCCATGTGTAACCCACATGGTTCGCCATGTGTCACCCACATGGTTCTCCTGCGCGTGGCTCGACACTGGCGCCTCAAAACGGGAAATTCGACTATCACTAATTCAACCTAAATTTGCCCGGTCAACTGGTCTCGCATGACGAACCCAACGATGAGGTCCGTTTTGTCATCATAGATCTAGAAAACTTGTAGGTTTTCAACCTGTATCATAGCGATAAGTTCACCGTGTTTGCCTAATTTTTTTGGAAAAGCTCAAATTTACTCGGGTTTTACAGTTGCAGAGTGCAAGTTAGCTGTTAGGAAGTGGGCTATTCATAATGGATACAACATTTTGTTTCAAAAGAGCAATAAAAGACAGTTAGATTGTCGTTGTATAAAGGGATGTAAGTGGAGATTGTATGGTAGTATGTTGCCACATGAGCATACCTTTGTCATTAAAACTTTGACTAATAAACATACTTGTTATAGGGTCCAACATAATCGCTAGGTTACAGCTAAGTTCATTGCAAATGAGTTGATGTCCAAATTCAAAAGAAATCCATTCTGCCCAGTGTTTGCCTGTGATTATATAGACTAAACCACTCAATTTAACACTCATACAGGAGCCTTACAATTCTCCTGTATCTATGTCAAAGTTGAATAAAGTTGTTTGAAAATTAATAAAACTGATTTTATGTTATGGAATTACTAGTTATTTAGTCTATGATAACAGTAAGTGCACAGTCATTCAAGAGTAAAATTTGATGTAAGTCCATCATTCCTACGAGATTGATAAGAATGTTGGAAATCAACCACCCTAACTACTCAAGATCCACACTATTCGAATCCTCCTTTAATAGCTTGAAACCGAATTTAAAAGACAAGATGATCCCTATATTACTTTCATCTAATGAAAATAAATTTGAATGAAAACTAACAAATAACTCGATCAATCCAAAATTCTCGCTTAGAAATGAACACTGAATGAAATTATTGTGGAACTGTCAATTTCTGCATTTTAATTCATTGATTCTTTCTATCCTGATTTTTGGATTTGGATTTGTCAAAGGTACCTATTAATGCAACTGGATTTCTCCATTATTCACTAATTAGAGTCCCCTTCTTCTTTCAAAGCAAAGGATCTAATCAGTTACCTATATTCAACACACTCTTTATAAGATCTAGGTATTTTTCTTTTTCAATACTTCATACCAATTTCTTAAGACTGCAGATTTCTTGCATCCCAAGTCTTGGTCATTGCAAAACTTCTACAAAATGGTTGACGACTCATCCTTTAGATCTGATAGATTATTCCTTCTCCTTGATTAGATCTCAGCTAACACAGGATCAAGATCTCTCCAATAGATTAAGGTGAAATCTCTGATGATTTAAATTGATAAATAATTCCCTTCAGCATCAACTATGAGTGAAATGGAAATTTACCAAGGTGAACTCTCAGAGCTCAATAGTTCATCAACGATAGTCTAAAGATACCCACAATTGATCGTTCAAAGTTTCCGTGAATCTTCTATATCCGTGTCACTCGGAGGGTCTCCTGGAAATCAGAGCATGAAACAATCCTTAAAAAGATACTAGATACTACCATTGGGAATAATTAGTTTAAGAACAACATCAATAAAATAAATCAAAAATCCCAATTTCAGGAAATTCCTTCTAATTTAAGGTAAAGATCAGAATTCAATAAAGCAAGTCCATTCCAATGGGAAGCTATGATTCTCACCACAGAATCACAATCGATAAATTTCAGTATCGATCAAGAACATCCACTGTAACTATAATTCACTGGAAAGAAACGAATTCCAAAATTGTCTGAACTTCATTGATTCCAGCCGAATTGGAAAAGAGAATGAAAATTAAATCCAAATTTACATTCTAATGTGACATCGGGGTTCAAACTTAAAAAAGAAAAGAAAATAAAGAAAAAAAAAGTCTATTCTAAAATATACAACGAGTCTTCCTTGTCCTCCCAGACAATGGGTTTTGTGAAAAACTAAGTCGCTTTTACTAAAACTCGTGTATGCCTATTTACAACTTTTAGAATTGTCTGATTCCAAGGCTCAAGGTGGAAAAATAAACGCTCCAAATTTCTTGTGTCGCGACTGAGAATCTCGTCGCAACATCAATCAAGGCCTGGATCTCGCCAAGTCTATCGTGACCTCAAGAAACTGGTCGCAATGTTCTATTACTTTGTTCTTACAATTGTTGAGCTGCGACCTGATGTTTTCTCGCTGCAACTTGCTCTCTTCGCCAGATGGATTATGGTCGCATATGAATTCTTCTGGTTTGCGGACCATGTTAGCCGTCACAGCTGAGAACTCGTCGCGACCTCCCTTTCTCTTGTTTCTGTGGAATTGGTATGTCACGACTCTCAATCTGGCATACCGCACCCGCTCTCTCTGGGCCTTTAATGTGATTGCATCGCGACCACTTCATTCGATGTCTCACATCATTTATGTCAGCGCCTCTTAATTCTCGTCACAACTTCTCCTTCAAAGTCAGGACATCATTCGCTTGTTCAGCCTTCAAGGTGTCGCGACTAAATTTGCTAGGTTTGTTTATTGGTCATGATGGACATTATGTGACTCCCCCAACTCTAAGATAGATGTCAAGTGAGGGCTTCACTCTTTTTTTTTTTTAAAACTTATAACTTTTACACTACATATTCATATAATGTTAAACAATTAACTCGTATTACATTCTGGTAGTTGAATGATTACAAATTATAATTACAAGCTCCAAATATGAAATGTTCAACCTCTACAATATTTACATTGGTTACAAAATTTCATATACAAAATGTAATTCCAAAGTGTCTTCCAAGGCACCTATGGATGTGTGGCCTTGACCACGATGATCGGTCCTGGCCCCGTGTTTCCTCTTCTGCACCTACACCTGACAACACCGCAAGGTTCTTTACGCTTAGTGGGAATATGACTTCTATTAAGAGTCACCACACTTTTATACAAATGCATATGACACATATAACATTACCGATTCTTATCATTTCGCATATATATATCCTTTTCATAACCAGTATCATTTCTTATCATCTTCTATATACTTTTCATGTCATCATGTGCTTTACTTCTTGTTCTCAGAATCGTATACTATCATCACATAGTACATATGTTTCTCATATTCTTCTTCATATATTCTCTACATTTCCTTTGCATATAATTGTCATTTCTTTTATGTTTCATGTCCGTATAAACCTTAGAAGTGGACACAGGAAACCATGAGGGCCTCGAAGGTGCTGTTATCATCAGGTGGAGACAATGTACTATGCCCTATGATACCCGAGTATCATCACTGTATGAGCCAGCTGACCATCCATGAGTGCTCCTGCATTATGATACCTCGAATAAGATCATCACCGCATGAGATGCGCTGACCATCCATGAGTGCCCCAGAATATGATACCCGAAGGTATCACCGTATGAGACGTTGACCATTCACGAGTGCTCTGGTGAATATGGAAACCCGAAGGTATCATCACCGTGATAAAACAGCTGACTATCCATGAGTGCCCGGAGGCACTGCGGCGACTTTCGGGCCACCGATCCAAATGTATTCTATGTCATCGACCCAAACGTGGGCTTCAATATCTATACAAAGAATCGCTTTTCCCCAATAGGCATGTCCATCTATCCTCTACGGCCCTAAGCACAATCAATGTGTATTTTCTGTTTAGTATATATCTCTTATTCCTGAATAATTATTGTTATTCGGTAATCATATGTGATATATATATATATAAATATATCTACAAACATTTATTCATATCTTTGCATTTTTCATATCTCCTTATATGCATAAATAACTATGCTTGCCATGTATGCTTACGAGCTATTCATGAATTCATAGTAGGCATTCATACAATGAATAACTATGATGCTTGTAGTGCCTACTGTTTTTCGGGTTTTCTGGAACTAAGATGAGTTCCAAATCTTATAAATCTTTCTATTGATCGATTCGAATTCAATGGGCTTTCCATAGAGTCCAAGAACACCCAAATCTGAAGTTCAACGAAGGAGTTATGACCTTCCGGTCGAGGTCGCGCGCAAATACTGACGAGTCGACTTGATCGACGAGCTGAGCTGTCATGGAAGAGCTCCGCTCTAACACCTCGGTCTGACATCTACTATCCTCCTCAGGCATACGACCGTGCCTCGACTAAATTCGCCGATAGAAATTCAAGAACACCCAAATCTGGAAGTTCAAACGGCTGAGTTATGACCCGGTCGAGGTCGCGCGCAGCCAACCTCGACGAAATGACGAGCCATCAGCGACGAGTATCGCTCGACGCAGCATCGCTTGACAGCATCGCTTGATCGAGTCCCGCTTCACGAACCGCTTGACAAAGATCGTTTGACGAAAGATCGCTTGACCACCCTCACCCATTTGACTATTCCTGAGTAAAAAGACCATAACTTGTCTATTGTGATTCGAATCGAGGAAATTCAAAAGCCTAACATCAAGTTCATCGATGTGGCTACAATTTCACAGAAGGACTTAATACTGCCAAATTTCCTTATTTCTGACCCAAAAATCCGTTCTAAGATCCGGCTACTGCATATGGTCGACAATAGGGAATTTTCTGGGTTCAACTTGCAACTAAACCCTTCTCAAACACATATTTAGGAGCCTTAAAGCTCTTCTTAACTCAACCCTACAAGAAATGAGTTTAGGAGTTCCTAAACCCAAACCATACACAAGATAGAGGGTTCTTAACCATGTATCTAAACTTTATACTCCAAAACTAGACTTCCATACTCCCATAGTTTCCATACAACCCAAAACGTATCCATACCCATACTCAAATTCCATACAACCCAAGACATGTATCCGTACTAATATTCACAGTTCCATACACACCTAGTTTACATACACATATTCATGGTTCCATACTTCTTTTCTATACTCAAATCATAGTTCCATACCGTAATCTTCTTCTTCCTTCTTTTCTTCCTTTCTTTCTCTTCTCTCATCCAGATTTGTTTCTCCCTTTTCCAAGACCAAAATAAGATATTTATTTTGGTCTTATCCTTATTTGATCTTATCCCCTTTTTATTTCACTTTGGTCCTCCAACTCTTCTAATATTTACAAATCAATTTATTATTCTTACAATAGCCTCAAATCTTCTTTATTATTTGTAATTTAACTTATGCATATTCCTACTTTGGCATATGAACTTATTATATTATGACCCTTGGGTCATGAATTGGTAATTTAGTAATTTACCCTTAATTGCTGTATTAATTCCAAGTTATTGCTTATTTTATTCCGTGATAAATATACTTTTTACGCTTATTATACCCAAAACATGTTATAAAATCGTTAGGGTATAATTGGGGTGTTACAACCTCCCCCTTAAAAAGAATTTCGTCCCCTAAATTGCTACCCGACCAAAGAGTTGCGATATCAGGCTCTCATACGCTTCCTATCCCAAGAGCCTTCTTCTCTACCTGGTGTGTCACAAGAGAACTTTCACTAATGGTACTTGTTTGTTCCAAGAATCGTTTTCACCTCTCGAGCGAATGGTCTTCGGCTCCTCATCATATGACAAATCTTCAGACTTGTATCTCTTTTATTGGGTAGTATGTGCGACTCATCGAGCCAGATTCGGGCATCGACACATGAAACACATCGTAATTTTGGCCAACCCGTGGAGTGCCAATCGACAAGCCATGTACAATACGCTCCAAAACCTCATATGGCCCTCTGAACCTGGACTCAGCTTGCCTTTCTGACCACAAACCTTAAAATTTTTCTCCATGGTGATACCTTTAAAAAGGCCTTGTCGCCCACGTTATATCTACATCTCCTCTTGTGTCACATACCGACTTCATTCGATCACTAGCCGCCTCTCCTCGAATAACTTCTACTTTCTCTTCAGATCTTTACTTATATCCTCGATTCCATCGGGCCTTTATGCTCATTCAATTCTATCCAACACAGAGTTCACATTCTACCATACAAAGCTTCATACGGCCATACCAATGCTTCGATCAAAATCCATTGCTATAAAGTAAATTCCATCAATGGAATATACCTATCCCAACTTCCCGAAAATTCCATTTGACACAACCTCGGCTACATTCGAGCACTCAATCAATCTCTCGACCGTCCATCCGCTTCGCTGATGAATGCCAGACTAAAATTCAGCCAAGGCTCAAAGCCGATCAGAATTCCTTCCAACCCTCGACGTAAATCGTTGATCTCTCTATCCCGACACAATAGACACCCAAGACACCACGTAATCGGGCACAATCTCATCTACATATAACTCGCCAGCCGATCCATTAATAGTCAATCCCGATCGTATAAATGGGTCGACTTTGTGAGCCTATCTACAATCACCTGCATTTAGTCATGTTTTTGTTGTGTGAGGGGGAAAACCCGTACACAATCCATGGTAATGTTATCCCACTTCCATCGAGGAATCGGGAAGGGGATTTAATAAACCTCGTGGCACTTGGTGTTCAATACTGGGCCGACACGCCAAACACTTAGACACATATTCACTACATCTCTTTTCATTCCTTTCCACCACAAACTGCTTCAAGTCCCTGACATCTTATTCCCCTCCAGATGCATAGTAAATACCATATTATGAGCCTCCCAACAAGAACTTTCGCTTTAGCTCTTATCATTCGCACACATAATCTATTCTGAAAATATAAACTTCCACCTTCTTCTCTAAAAATTTTGTCTTATCACCATCTCAACCATTCGTAAACTTTTCAGAAATTTTCATCATTTTTCACGATCTATAATCATTTGCTTTAAAACGGTCGCGTCTAGTCGAGCCAACATAGCCCATCATCTCCTAGTTCCAATCACCGTGCATCGTAGTGACATCGCTACCACCGCTCTTCTGGGCTTTAAAGCATCTACATTATATTAGCCTTTCCCGGATGGTAATCTATGATGCGCCATAATCCTTAATAATTCTAACTCACCTCCTCGTCGTCCCAAATTTAACTTCTTCTACAGCACAAGTACTTGAAACTCTTATGATCTGTAAATTTACACTTTTCCCGTATAAGTAGTGTCGCATATTTTTAAAGCAAACACTACCGTTGCCGAACTCTGTAGTCATGAGCTGGATAATTTTGTCTATGTGTGGCTTCAACCTGTCCTGACGCATAAGCCACTACTTTCCCATCTTGCATTAACACGCATCCTAAGCCAATACATGAAGCATCACCATACAAGGTATACTCTTTCCCCGAGTAGGTCAGGTCACTACCGGTGCTTCCAACTAAAGATCCCTCTTTAACTGCTCAAAACTATTCTCGATGATTTGTCCGTCCACTCAAACTTTATTCCTTTCCTGAGTAACTTGGTGAGCGGAGAAGCTATGACAGAAAACCCTCTCACAAATCTTCTATAATAACCCGCTAAACCAAAAAAACTTCTCACCTCGGTTACATTTTGAGGTGATTTCCAATTCACAATTGCTTCAATCTTAGTAGGATCAACTCTTATACCCTCACAGACAATAATGCGGTCTAAGAATGAGACTTCCTTTAGCCAAAAATCACATTTTCTCGAGCTTAGCATATAACTTCTTTCCTTTAACGCTCTAAGACTATTCCTCGTGTGTTGTTCATGTTCCCAGGCATCCTTAGAATACACCAGATATCATCAATAAAACCACAACAAATTGATCCACATGTATCTAAACCCTATTCATCAAATCCATGAATCGTCAGCCAAGTAGCATTAGTCAACCCAAATGGTATGACCAAAACTCATAATGACCATATCGTTCTAAATGCAAATTTTCAGACATCTCCTTCCTTTACCTCATTAACCGATATCTCCCGATCAAGTGTCTATCTCTCGAAAAGCACTCCGCCTTCCTTTCAACTTATCAAAAGATCTTCAATTTCTACAATGGGTACTTGTTTTTCACTGTCACCTTATTGATCTGGTCTGATAATCGATGCACATCCTGTAGAGTGCCATCTTTTTCACAAATAAAATGTGCACCCTGGGCTGATACACCTGGCCTGATAAATCCTTTATCTAAAAGTTCTCAGAATCGACTCTTTAACTCTTTCAAATTCGTTGACATCCCGCATCTGCCCTTGACATGCGGACTGCCTCGTACAATTTCTATGGCTAAGTCCACCTCTCTCATGTGGAATACCCGTAACTCTTCAGTGGAATACATCCGAAATTCCCTTTACTACTCTGATCTTTTCTACATCAACTTGACCTCTCGAGTCAAGTATCAAAGCCAAGAATGTCTCTTGGCCATCCTCTCATAATTTCCTTAGCTTGCATAGTGAGATGACATTAGACATTACACTTGATCCAATGCCTTGTACTCTATTACCTCACCGTCGAGCATCCTCAACACTACCGCCTTTGTCCACAATCCACGATACCTGCTTAGACAACCAATCCATTCCTAGAATCAAGTCAAACTCTAATGGTAAGGTTATCAAATCAATGTAGAAACTCTCTTTGTTTGTATAACAATGGGACAATTTCTATATATGTTATTCACACTAACAAGCAGTCTCAACTGACTAGTTACATGCATGTCATATGCTAATTTCTCCATTATCGACTTTAATAAATATATTGCCCATGCACACATATGAATGAGTAGATCAAGGATCAATCAATGATGCATCTCGACATCATATAAAGAAATATACCAGCTATAACCTCAGAGCATTCCTCGATCCTCACGAGCCTTCACAAGATATGCTCGTGCTGGTGTTGCAGGCATGTGACGATTCACTGCCTTCGAACCATGCCTCCTCGTCCTCTATAATCGAGATGGGCCACCATGACCCCTACCACGACTTTGTCGAAAGTGGTAGTCAGATCTTCCTCCCCGCCACTCCTTTGCTGGGCTTCCATTATCCCCTAACTTCGAGGACACCGTGCTTCAAATGCCTGCCTACAATCAAACACCTCGTCACTATCCTACAAACTCCCAAATGCCTTCTATAGCAATGAGGGCATTTAGGAATTTCTCCAGGTCTAACTGAAGCACCTCTACCTGCACTACGTGGTACACTCGGACCTCGCCTTCCACTCTCGTAATGAACTATATTCCGAACAGCCGAGATTCTCTGCTCTTTTTCCTTATGGTACTCTAAGCTCCTCTAGAAAACTTCTTCTTTGAAATCTTCTTTATTGTCGTTTCTAGTCTTCACTTTCATCACAGCTGACCAACCGATAAAACCACCTGCTTCAAGAGAAGCCATAAAGCAATACCTTTGATGGAATCATGTACCCATCTCATCTGCCTAGACCGAATGCCATGGAGGACCACCCTGGCATATTTACTAAGATGGCTAAATTCTTTTCATATTCACCACCGATAAGCTCCTTTCTTTGCTTCAAATTTAGGAACTGTTTCCACTGAATCCTATACATTTCAGAATATACTTTGCTCCCTGAACTTCGACACAAAGAACTCCCAAGTCATGGATCAGAACCTGACTGAGCACTAGTTTCCACTCAATCGTATGTCACCCCCGCAATAGTGAGACCGCATACGCGTTCTCCGATCAGAGGACATCTTACCCTTCTAATACCCTTCTAGCTTTTCTAACCGTGACCCTAAGCTGACTTTCCATGCTCGACCCATGGAATTCCTCTACTCCATGTCTTCTTACAAAGGTTCATCGAGCCTTTAGGAGAGGTCAATTCATCCAAAACCCGAGCCATGTCTTGCGTATATTCTCACGCAAGGCTTATGGCTCAATAGGTACACATTCGAAGGTTCGTGTCGATAACCCTGCCTCTCTGGTTAACACCTCAGCCTCTTCTGAAGATCCATCTATACAAAACACAAGGACATCCACATCAGCCCACACATTACCAACATAGGCTTTTCTATCATATATACTCTATTCCTCAAGAGCTTCAAACCTAGGCTTTTCCAACGCCTAAACCTGTGCTTTGATACCACTAAACTCTGACGCCCCAACTCCTGCATGGGGATGCAAGCGAGGGTCACTCTTTTTTTTTTTTAAACTTATAACTTTTACACTCATTCATATAATGTTGGAAACAATTAACTTGTATTACATTCCGTAGCAAAGGATTACAAAATATAATTACAAGCCCAAATATGGAAATGTTCAACATCTACACATTTACTTAAGCATAAAATTTCATATACAAAAATGACCTAAAGGTCTTCCAGCTACACCCACATGCGTGGCCTGACCGCGACGCGATCATCCTATCCCTCGTGTTTCTCTCGTATTCACACTGGGATTGAACACCAAAAGGTTTACGCTTAGTGAAATATGACTTCTATTAAGAGTCACCACACTTTATGCTGCCAAAATGCATATGACATATATAACATTACCGATTCTTATCATTTCGCATATATATATCCTTTTCTATAACCAAAGATCATTTCTTATCATCTTCTATATACTTTTTCTATGTCATCATGTGCTTTACTTCTGTTCTTGTAATCAGATACTATCATCACATATGTTGCTATGCTTCTCATATTCTCTCTATATCCTCTTACATTTCCTTTGCATATAAATTGCCATTTCCTTTTATGTTTCATGTCCGTATAAACCTTAGAAGTGGATACAAAGAAACCATGAGGGTCTAAGGTGTTATATCATTGCAGGAGACAATGTACTATGCCCTAATATGATACCTGAAGGTATCATCACCCGTATGAGACAAAGGACTATCCATGAGTGCCCTGCACATGATACCCGAAGGTATCATCACTGTATGAGCCAGTGACCATTCATGAGTGCCCGTAATATGATACCCGGCTGCATCATCACCGTATGAGACAAGAATCCATCCATGAGTGCCCTGTGAATAGCATAACTGAAGGTATCATCACCTGCATGAGACAAGGATCATTCAAGGAGTGCTCTGGTGAATATGAAACCCGAAGGTATCATCACTGTATAAAACAGTGACCATTCATGAGTGCCCGGAGGCGCTATGGTGACCCTTTCGGGGCCACCTGATCCAAACGGGATCTATGTCATCGACCCAAACGTGGTCGAATATCTCGTATAAAAGAATCGCTTTTTCCCAATAGGCATGTCCATCTATCCTCTACTCGTGCTCCTAAGCAGATAATCAATGTGTATTTCGCTTAGTATATATTCCCTTATTCCCGAATAATTATTGTTATTCTAAGATTCATATGTGATATATATATAAATATATCTACAAACATTTATTCATATCTTTGCATTTTTCATATCTCCTTATATGCATAAATAACTATGCTTGCCATGTATGCTTACGAGCTATTCATGAATTCATAGTAGGCATTCATACAATGAATAACTATGATGCTTGTAGTGCCTACTGTTTTTCCGGTTTTCTGGAACTAAGATGAGTTCCAACCTTATAAAGCTTTCTATTGATCGATTCTTGACTCAATGGGCTTTCCATAGAGTCCAAGAACACCCAAATCGGAGTTCAAACGAAGGAGTTATGACTCTCCGGCTGGAGGTCGTCGCGCGCACAATCTCGACGAGAGTCGACCGATCGACGAGCCGAGCTGTCATGGAAGAGCTCGCTCTAACACCTCGGTCTGACATCTACTATCCTCTTCAGGAATATGAATGTATTCTTGACTCAATGGGCTTTCCATAGAGTCCAAGAACACCCAAATCGGAGTTCAAAAGAAGGAGCGGCGACCTTCCAGTTGGAGGTCGCGCGAGTCAACCTTGACAAGCCGACGAGTCAGATCAAGTGACGAGCACCGCTTCACGAGTACCGCTTCGACAGAGCACCGCTTGACGAGCACCGCTTGGACGGCAATCGCTTGGATCGAGTCCCGTTTTGATCGAGTCCTATTTGACGAGTACCGCTTTTGACGAGCAATCGCTTGGACGAAAGAATCGCTTGACGAGCACCGCTTGGACGAAAGTAACGCTTGACGACCCCTCGCTTGACGACCGCTTGACGACCCTCACCCATTTGACTGTTCCAAGTAAAAGACCATAACTTGGTCTACAGGAGTCCGAATTGAGAAATTCAAAAGCCTAACATCAAGTTCATTGATGTGGCTACAATTTCACAGAAGGACTTACTACCAAATTCTCCTTATTTCTGACCCAAAAACCCGTTCTAAGATCCGGCTACTGCATATGGTCGACAATAGGGAATTTTCTGGGTTCAACTCTTGCAACTGTATCTTTCAAATACACATATTTAGGAGCCTTAAAGCTCTTCTTAACTCAACCCTACAAGAAAATGAGTTTAGAGTTCCTAAACCAAACCATACACAAGATAGAGGGTTCTTAACCATGTATCTAAACTTTATAGTCCAAAACTAGACTTCCATACTCCCATAGTTTCCATACAACCCAAAATGTATCCATACCCATACTCAAATTCCATACAACCCAAAACATGTATCCGTACTAATATTCACAGTTCCATACACACCTAGTTTACATACACATATTCATGGTTCCATACTTTTCTATACCAAATCATAGTTCCATACCTGTAATCTTCTTCTTCTTCTTTTTTTTCTTCCTTTCTTTTCTCTTCTCTCTTATCCGTATTTTCTCTCCCTTTCTCCAAGACCAAAATAAGATATTTATTTTGGTCTTATCCTTATTTGATCTTATCCCCTTTTTATTTCACTTTTGGTCCAACAATCCCTTCTTAATATTTACAAATCAATTTATTATTCTTACAATAGCCTTCTCAAATCTTCTTTTATTATTTGTAATTTAACTTATGTATTATTCATTTCTGCATATGAACTTATTATATTACTTAATCTCTGGTCATGAATTGGTAATTTAGTAATTTCTTAATTATTGTATTAATTCAAGTTATTGTTTATTTTATCCGTATAAATATACTTTTACGCTATTATACCCAAAACATGTTATAAACCGTTAGGGTATACTCAGTGTTACACATTAGGTCTCGACTAAGTAGTTTCTTAATCATCAGAATTCTCACGCGACCTCAAAAGATTGTCGCGACTCATTCTTTCTTTATATTCACAAGAACCTCATTTCTTCCCACGCTTTCCTTCAATTTTCTATTTGGTCACAATTGACCGTTTCTTCCTCATTAAATATATGTCGCACTTCCTAATTCGAAGCGTCGCAAACACCATTTGCGTTAAGTCAATAAGCGCTGACTTTCGTCGCTAATTGATTACTTAACCCATTGGCCAAATTCCCCTTTCTCGGCTTAACCTCAATCTTACGTCATACTGGCTTTCTTATCAAGCTCTTCCAGATTCCGTTGTTACCTATAAAGCATGTCGCGACACCATTTCTTTGTCGCCATCGGTACTTGGTCACAACCCCTTTTCAAGTGTTGCGACTTAAAATTGCTTGTCTTTTCATCGCCTTATCGCGGCTACGGGATTTAGGTCGCACATCAATTGTTTCTTCCTTGCCGAAATTTCTATGTCGCGAATCTTAAAAAGCATGTTGCAACATCATTTTCTCCCATCCCGTCAGCGAACCCCACTTCCTCGACTTCATGCTAAACAATTTCCCATCAATTCATCTTCTTTCTGGTCGCGACCTAGAAAGTGTCACGACCGAGTAAGGCCCTTCTTACTTTTGCTTTTGTCGCATATTCATATTTAGTCGCAACATGTTTTAACTGTTCAGCTCATTTTTATGTCACGACATCAATTATCTGTTGCAACCAGAGTTGTCTTCCTTCGGTGTCGCGACCTCATAATAGTGTCGCAACATGAAATCCTTCCTTGAAGCCCTTTTTCTATCTCAGCAACTTCTCTTTTATCGCAACACCATCCAAAGATAAGATGACTTCCCGTCGCGACTCGTTACCGCCATTGAGCCGCTTTCACTTCGATCCTTGCATGAATTTCATTTATGCATATATTTGCAAAATATAATTTGGTAACAGTACATATCGATAAACAAGCAATTACTGTAATGTAAAATCTCCAGAAATGGACTAAAAATTCAATGAGTTTTTGACTCATCAAATTCCCCCAGTTAAAGACATGGAGGCCGAGATACTTGAGAAATGTGGAGCATTGGTGAGTGTTGATAAGTGTTACAGAGCTAGAATGTTAGCTCATAACATGCTAAAAGGTACACTGGAGGAACATTATGGCAAGGTTATGAGTTATTTGCTAAAGCAAAAGAGGATTGATCTAAATGGATGTTTAATACTCCAAACTTATTTGGATGAATTTTCAAATTAGTGTACATTCAAGAGAATGTACATTGGTTATAGTATGCTCAAGAATAGTTTCAAGAAAGGTTGTAGAAATATAATTGGCTTGGATGGGACATTCTTGAAATCTACTACTCGTGGTGCCTTACTTATTGCAGTTGCTAAGGATTGTAACAACATGATGTTTCCTATTGCTTAGGCAATGGTAAAGGGTGACAACCAACAATCTTGGACATGGTTTTTAGAGATATTGTGTGGAGATCTGAACATTTCAGATGACTTGGGTTGGTCTTTCATTTTAGACCAATAGAAGATATGACTTTTATGCTAAATTGTAATTTTTCATGTAATTACAATTAGTTATGAGTAACAATAATATTAAATTGTTTTCCAATGTAGGGAATAATTAATGCAATTAAGGAATTGGCACCCAATGCTAAGCATATAAATCGTGTCTGGCACATTTTGGCAAACTGGAAAAATAAAAGATTTAGATGGGAAAGGTTCAAGGCATTGTTTTGGGATGCTGTAAAGTGTCCAAATGAGGATCAATTGAAATGCAAAATGGAATTAATCAAGAATGAGTTGATTGAAGCATATGAAGACTTGATGAGTAGAGGGCCTAAGTCATTCTATATAGCATATATACAGACTTAGTGAAAGTCTGACATGATTTACAACAACATTTATGAGACTTTTAATGGGTATATTAGGAAAGGAAGGGAGAAGTTGTCGCTTGAGATGTTAGATTACATAAGGGAACATTTAATGGAGAGGATGAAGAGGCAGGTTCGCTTAATGAAAAAAGTTAAAGATAAAATTTGTCCAAGGATAAGGATAAAGTTAGAATAGAAAAAACACAAGACATTGCATGGTGAAACTTGCTATGAGGGAGAAATTTCAAGTGACAATGTTCAGTGAACAGTTCATTGTGGACATGGTGGCATGTGCATATAGCTATAAATGGTGGATTTTGACTGGTAATACTTTTATTTGTTATTTTATTATGTTTGACAATCTGTCTAAAAGTAACAATTGAATTAACAATTGAATCTCTATATGTGATAGGTATTCCTTGTGTCCACGCCTATGTAGTACTTCATTATATGAAGAGGGATCCAATTGATATTGTTGATGAGTTTTTTAGTGTTGAAAACTTCATAGACAAACATGAGAGGCTTGGGGTGTTACAAAACAATGGAACAGATATGTGGCCTGAGGGTGTTGGGGCACCAATGCTACCTTCACCTTTTAAGGTGCAGACCCAAGAAATTAATAAAAAGAGATTTTGATGAAGCACATCACATCCCTGAAACAGACTACCAAGTTGAAGAAGTTGGGTGTGCAAATGACATGTCAACTTTGCAAAGGAGTTGAACATAACATCAAAACTTGCAAGGAGAAGAATAACCCCAACTTCATCAAGCCAGTACACCTTGCAGTAAGAAGATTGACATGTTTAAGTGCAATACTCATATTATATTTTACATGTTTATTAGCATTTTTTAATCATATATATTATTTTAATGGGGGAAAAGAGGACGGCTAAGGAAGGTAAGCTTAAAGGGAGTTGGATTGGCTAAAGCCATTACTAAAAGGGGACGATCAAGGAAGGTAGATGCAAGTGCAATGCCAAGTCAGCAATGTAGGCTCATCACCAACATCACAAGGCAAGAGTGCCTCAGACCGGGGCTAAATTTAATATCCCATGTGACACTACAAACGATCCATTTTTATCTTAAAGATCTGCAGTGGAAGATAACCCAAGCCTTGAATTGTAGGAAACAATTATGAATTTGGTAGTTCTATACAATTTCAGTTTGTTGAATTTGGTTTTCATTGTATGACATTGAGCTAATTGTGAATGGTCACTTCTATACAATTTCAGTTTGTTGAATTTGGTTTTTATTACATGCCATTGAGCCAATTGTGAATGGTCACTTCTATGCAATTTCATTTTGTTGAATTTGGTTTACATTGTTTGGCATTGAGTCAATTGTGTTTAGATTGTAAAAACAAGGAAATGTATGTACATTTTGTAGGGATGCAAGTTTGTACAAAGGTCTAGCAAGGTTGTACATTTTATTTAGGCATGTTACTTTGTACATTTTGCAGGGATGTAAGTTCGTACATTTATGTAGTCTATACAAAGGTCTAGAAAGTTTGTACATTTTAAAACTTTTGTAGGATGTTGACTTAAGAAGGAGATTAGCTCCCATCTTGAATTTGGTAATTACATAAAAAGGAATCAGCCCTTAGCATCCCATCTTGAGAGGTAACTCTATATATATGTGAAAGAGTAGTTAATTACAAGAATTCTCTATGCACCATCAAATGTGGTCAAATTAACTAGTACACATTGGTATAAACTGTTAATGCATTAACATGCCCAAACATTACAAGCTGATCTGAATATCAAGTCAAAATTAGAACTAAACCAATATATAACTTTTAATAAATACAAATGACACGTAATCCAAAATTAGAACTGAATTTCCATTTAAATCGATTCTATACATCCTCATACAACTACTAATGTTCTTAAACTATTGTCACCACATACAAGATTAATCCCACACATGAAAAACACTATTTGTAGAATAGAGCTTCCTTCTTGATAAAGCTTTTTGTCTTTTCCGCTTGATGCACCTTAAATTTTAGTATGTCATTCTCTAATCTTGACCGCTTTAGCTCCTCATCAACTTCTTCAGGAATACCAATTTTGCCTCCATCCCTCGATAATTTTGGTAGCAAATGTGACACCTCATGTTTGAAAACATTCAACACATTTACTACGAATTGATTTGCTGGTTCATCATTCCAAATGAAGAATTGACACCTACTTCCATATCAAAACAAATAACGTTAACCAAATTATTGATATGCACAACACATAACAAACAAAGAATTTCCCAACATCATTCATAGTGTACAAAAACAACAAGACAATGAGTGTATAGACAATACACAAGTAAAGATAGTACAACAACAACAAACATTGTAAAAATTTCAACATGTCTTCATAAAGAAATACACCAAAGAACCAAGGTGTTACAAAGGGAGACTAAAGAAAATAAGTCCCAGCACAATTTTTTTTTTCCATTATCCATCGCATGCATTAAGAAACCATTACAAACTTCATATAATTACATAGCATCAACAATTTAAAAAAAATTGTGAAGCATAGCTTGTACTTATTCTTAGATTATGCTAAATCATTAATAATCCCAAAAGGATCATTCTTAAGCCCTGATATGCAGTCTTATGCTAAAATTTACCTAGAAAAATACGACACCCCATATCAAAAGTTAACTATAATAGACATATTTTGTGCAGATTGCCAACAAAATATTCAAACATCAAAACACATCAAGAAACAACAAGTACAACAAGCGAATCAACCAAACACAACATATTTAAGATAAACTCAAATTACCCCCTCTTGAGATCAATTCCAAAATCGTCAGGCTGGATTCTTATTAGTCCATGATGTCCTTAGTTGAGCAATTCTCCCACAGTGGAAACTAGAAGGATATTCACAAAAATCACCCACAACATCTTCACAAGTGTCTTGAGATAGAAAACTCATGGTGATATCAAGTTTTTTCAAGCGAATTTATGGAGTTAGGGTTTCTGCTCAAAGTTAAACTAGAAGGAGAAGTTAGGAAGAAGATCGATTAGGTGTCGATCATCATCGTCATCAGGACTATGTGTTTCCAGAACAACTGACGTTGAGAGTTAATCCCACTAGGTATTGACTTACATAATCATGAATATGGTTCACTAGACTAATTTATATTTCATTTGTATTTGTTGTTATACATCAGTCGTCATGAACAATCGAAATGATGGGATTCAAAACTACACTACAAAGTTCACAACCACATGAAATCAGAATGTATATATTTCCCAGATGACACATTCTCAAATGAATTTTATTTACTTTAACCTATAAATACTTTTTCTTTTACAACTAAACACTTTACTTATAGTAGTAAATTGTCCCAATAAGGATCTAACTCGTGATCCTCCTCTATCCTCATGCTATGGAGCTGCTCAACTTATAAAAATTAATAATTAAATAAATTAAGAATATGTAAGTTTTCAAGTAATTTTATTTATATTTAATTTTCTTTAAGATTTATTATTAAACAATCAAACATTAGAAAATCATTTTCCTTAACTTTTTCTCCTAAAAGGTTTGGAGCGAGGACTTTGAAATTTTTTAATATGTTTATCATATTTAGAAAAAAGCATTCCCCAAAAGACTTGCATTACATTTTTTATACAATTTTCAGACTTTGAAATGTTAAACTCAAAAGTTTTGTTCTAATCCGCCAGGTAATTAATCCAACGGTCGTGGTAACGACCTAACGGTTGTTGTAGCGATTGTTATCTATCCTCCCAATGCCGTTATCTACCCTTCCAACTAAACCCTTTATACTTTCACTTTTGTTTACATTTACTCCTAACATTTTACTACATTTTAAAAAAGTGCTTAGTTGCACAAAAAAAGTTTGTTAGATAGGATAATTTTTTTCATTTAAAAATTATTTTTTATTTTTTATAAATAATATATAAATTTAATGTTTATAATGAAGATGATTTTTTTCCATGGTATTTTATCTTTGGGTTAATTACTTAATTACATAAATAATGTCTCAACTTTTCCATTTTTTCTATTTGGGTGTCTCAACTTTGTTTTTGTTCAATTAAGTATCTACACTTTTCTATTTTTTCTATTTTGGTATATCAACTTTATTTTTGTTCATATAAAATAATGCAATTACTAAAATAACCTTTAATTCCAGGTGAAATGATATTACTTATATTAGGCTTTACTATCTATTTTTTACAATAAAAAAAATTGGTAAATCTAGTTATTAAAGAATTGAGATAAAAAATAAAAATATTTCTTAAAAAAAATAACAATTTAAAAAACAACTTTTAATTATCTTATATTATTTTTTCTTGTTTTCTAAGTGTTATGTGGGCTATCATGCTCACTTCAAGTAGAGCGCTATTGTTTCAAATGTGCATTAGGTAAAGTAAAGATAGGAACTTAAGGTTCCAGGTTCGAGTTATAATGAAGACAATTTACTACCTTAAAACTAAAATGTATTAAAAAATTATTATGTGAAAAAAAAATTATATATGAATAATTAAAAATAAAACATTAGTTATTAAAATTAGTTTTAAAATAATTAAAATATTTATTTTTATCCATAGCGGCCAATTTAATCCATTTATTTTGTACATTAACAAATAGATAACAAAAACCTTAATGTGGAAAAGAACATATTGTCATTTCACCTCGTTACATGTCATTTAAGTAATTTCATCATTTTTATATGATAATAATTTTATTTGGATACAATTTTTGCTTATTCAAATATCTTAATAAGTTTTGATAGGCCAAAAAACACTTGGTTAAACAAAAATTAAAAGTTCAAACACTTTGATTAAACAAAAATAAAATTGAGACACCAAAATATAAAAAATACGAAAGTTTAGACACTTGATTGAGCAAAAATAAAGTTAAGACAACAAAATAGAAAAATAGAAAAGTTGAGACACCATTTATGTAATTAAATATTTTTTAAAAGTAACTTAATGTTGTAAATGAGGGGTCATTATGTATAATGAATGACCACATTAAAAGTTTCAGTCACTTGATAAATGAGTTAAAGATGCATTCATGTACCTTCATTACGCACATTAAGAGTGAGTAAATGAAGCTCAATTGGGAGCCTATAAAAGGCAACCCCTCTTTGTATTTCGATATCCCGAAGTGAAAGAAATTCCCTCCTCATCTTTCTCTCTCCATATCTCCCTCTCTCGCTTTCTTATTAATTGAGATTTTCTCTACTCTCTCTCTAGGAAAAGTACTATACTACTTTTCACTTTTTCATTTTAACCCTATCTTGAAGTTATTTCGATTTTACATATTTATAATTATACTTGGTCTTTCTTGAAAGACAAAATCTATATTGCAATTTGTCGAAATCAATTCTAATACTATATTGTATATCAAAGATTGTTGACAACGTCAAATATCACAAAACTTGAGTTTGTGGCACTTGACATTACCGAAAAGAACTACCTATCTTGGATCCTTGATGTTGAAATACATCTTGATGCAATAAATCTTCGAGTTGCCATCAAAGAAGGAAATCAAGCATCCTTGCATAATCACTCAAAAGCGTTGATTTTCCTACGACACCGTCTCTGTGAGGATTTAAAAAGTAAATATTTTACAGTAAATGACTCTCTTACTCTATGGAATGAGTTGAAGGGAAGATATAACCACTAGAAAACTGTGATTCTCATAAAAGCTCAATATGCATGACTAGATTCACTTGAGATTGCAAGATTTCAAAACATTCAGTGAATACAACTCCGCGTTATTTAAAACAACTCCCTATTGAAGCCATGTGGAAATAAAGTCACAGAAGAAGACATGTTAGAAAAAAAACGTTCACCACATTTCATGCCTCGAATGTGATCCTGCAACAACAATATCGAGCGCATATATTTAAAAAATACTTTGAATTGATATTATGTCTTCTTGTTACTGAGCAAAATATTATGAATTGATATCATGTCTTCTTGTTGCTGAGCAAAATAATAACTCTTGATGAGAAATCACCAGTCCCGTCTAATTGGATTTGAACCATTCCCTAAAGTGAATGCGACATCGTTCTAAACACATGGACGTGGTCATGGAATGAATTTCCGATACCATGAAACTCATGGTAGTTATCATTCAAATTCCTAGAAAATGAAAGCCTCATGGAACCACCAAAAGTGGAACAATACCAAGGTGAAACAAGAAAATGGGAAGTATATACAAAATACACCTTCCAAGGCCCATGAGAATAATTATCATAGATGTGGTATGAAAGAGCATTAGTCGCGTACCTGTCATACGCCTAAACATTTAGTCGATCTCTACAAAGCATCAATTAAAGAAAAACAAAAAGAGATATAAATGAACTTTACTAATAGAAATGGACTAGACTTGACTAACTATGCTACATATTTCTTTGGAGGTCCTAGTGAAAAAACAGACTATTTGATGAATGATGAGAATAATGCTACTGAATGATGCTTCTTATATCAAAATTAAATAAAATATCATTATGTTATTACATCTATTACTGATTACTACCCAAATAGTGTTTTTCCATACTCTTAACACTCCGAGTTTTGAGAACTTTTTATGTAGTAATCGACCTTAATCACCCAGCTTAAGTAATGCTAAGGACCTAGCAATGCTCTAATCAATTTTATAGCAAGCTAGTTTTGACTCATGTTTATGAGTTGAAGAGATGGTGATTTCAGCACAAAGAAATCCATTAACCTTGAGAGTTTGCAAACTGTAAGGCATAATCGTAGAAGCAGAAATGCAGAATAATTCTCGTAAGGCCATAAATTTCAGACCTCTAAATTTCCCACATTTTGTTAATTTTGTCTCTCTTTTTGTGATTTATTCCCAAATTATCCCTAAGTAATAGTGTTTAGTTTATATATTTTGGTAATTTTCATTGTTTGGTGGTATATAATGCCCAAACAACACTTTGTAAAGACAGGTTTGGTTTGGAGAATAAAATTTCGGGGGAAGCTTATCAAACAAGCTCCCGTTTTCTTTTATTTTCTTTTGTTTTCTTTTCTTTTCTCACTAGCCAAACACCCTATGAGGATGGTTTCTCAGAGGATGAGTGGCTAAAACCCTTCCTCCTTGGAAGTAGAAGGCCACCGTGAAGGATCCTGGCAAACTAAGGCTTCAAGTTTTCACGCAGGTCTTCACTGTCATTACTATTATTCTCTTCAACTTTAGGTTTTGATCCTTCGAAATAAATTTTGAATGGTCAAGATTGGTAAGCTTTCAGGCTCATTGGATCCTTAATGTTAGATCCAGTGATGTCCATTAGTTATCATTTATGAGTCATTGGAATGTGAGTCAAGGAGACTTGTATTTTTACTGACTGAGAACATTAATGGCAAGTGAATGTCATTTTCAAGGACACGACCGAGGCCGCTTATAGCTAAATGAAGATCCTGCCTGTGAGATAACAATATGTTATCCTCCCCAATGCGAGGTAAAGACCCGGAAACCTCCTCATTTTCCTAAAAGAAAATAAACCTAGTGTCCTAATACTTCAAGGGACCTCTTTCCACCTTCTAATCTATTTTATTTTCAGTGACAACCATTAAAACCAACCTTTTTTTATCCAACCCCAATATCCAAACTACAATAACCAGTGTAAACCTCAGTATTCATCTTTTCTATGAGAAAAACCCATCATTGTGGACGATCCTAGAACCACTATACTATAGTAGCTATGCTACGATGATATAAGGTATTCGTTATACCTTAAGGATTTAAAATAATTCCTGTGGCTACACACATGCTAATCAAATGGCGCTACCGCGAGGATGGTGCCTAAGTGCAATGATATTCTATATCGACACTTGTGATCCCCTAATACAAGCTCTATGAATATCTTTCTTTTAATTCTTTCTAGCAAGCCATCGCTAGTTTCACTGTTTATATATTTTTTTATTCTTATTAGCTAACATTAACCTTTTTGGTAGAATTGTTTTAGTTTCTTTTTGGTGTTGTCCTGTGTTTTCATGTAGGAGTTTACGTTCCAATGGTTTAGGAATTCAGAAGGCAAATTAGTCAAAATTAGTATTCTACAGGAATCAAATTTTGAATTGGGCTTGAATTTAAATACAATGGAACCTTCACCTGAAGAACAATAGAGTCAACAGAGGATAGAAAGGAACCTCAATGCATATAGATTCATGAGTGACCACATAAACCCTCCTCGAATGAGTGGGCCCTCCTGCATAGTGCCTCCAACTGAGTAAATGGTTATAAAGCCTTATTCACATAAACTTCTTCCCACTTGTCATGGTATGGAGAGTGAGAACCCTTATTCGCACATGAGGGAGTTTGAGGAGGTCCGCAACACCTTCAAGGAGGAGACTACCACTGTGGATTTAATGAGGCTTAAGCTTTTTCCTTTCACATTGAAGGACAAAGCCAAAATTTGGCTCAACTCCCTGAGGCCAAGGAGCATCAGAAACTAGACTGAGATGTAGGCTGAATTTTTAAAGAAATTCTTCTCCACTCACAGAACCAACAGTTTGAAGAGGCAAATTTCCACCTTCTAAGCTATTGAGAATGAAAAATTCTATGTAATACTGGAGATATATATGCCTGCGCCGCTCTCACTACGGGTTTGACACATGGTCGTTGGTCGCCTATTTTTATGATGGAACTTATTCTACCATAAAGCAACCGTTGAGACTATGTGTAGAGGGAGATTCTTGAGAAAATCCAAAGGAAGCCTTGATTTCGAGTTATGTGTATCGAGGCATCAAAAGGTTTGGATGAGCCTAACCTAAGAGAGATGGAAAGAATGAGACCTTTAATCAGTAGTGGGTGGCATATAATTTCTTCCGGGAAGACACTGGCCATGAAGCCAAAGTTTCAACCTAATGAAGGTTGGAAGAATCGGAAATGAGAAACCAAACATGAGGTGTGCGTTGGATCGAGATTCCCGTACAAACAAGCCATGCTTTATTTGGCGCCATCGAAAGCATCCGGGAGAACAATGTCCAACTATTCTAGCAATGAAGGAGATGTTAAGGAACAAGCTTAATGTTGTTAACACCCAACCATCAACTAATGCACAATATGGAAACACTTACAACCCTAGCTGGAGAAATCACCCAAATCTCTCCTATAAGCCAAAACCTCCACAGTATGCACCTCATTCTCCTCCACAATATGCTTCAACTTCTTAGCCATCACAACCACAATCAACTTCTCCAATTGAGCAAGCCATTATAAATTTGAGCAAGGTGGTAGGTGATTTTGTGGAAGAGCATAAAGAAGTCAATGCACAGTTAAATAAAAAAATTGATATTTTGGAAAGCACTCTGAACAAAAGGATAGATAATTCCAAAGTGACATTGCCTCTGAAAATGTGATAACTCAAAGAGCATGAGTCAAAATCTCATTGAATTTTTAGTCCATTTTTCTAATTTTTATTACAATGTAATTGCTTGTTTTTATGCAGAAATATGTACTATTTACCAAATTTATATTTTGCAGAAATTTATAGCCAAATGAAAAATTCCAACAAGGATCAAAAGGAAAGTGTAGCTTCAATGGCTAAGGTGAGGTCGCGACAGAGACCCAGGTTACATCAAGTCATACTATATCAATGAAAAGTCAAGGCATAAAAGAGAAGCCGATAAGACGTAAAAGGGCTTCAAGGAAAGATTTCATGTCACGACACTATTTTGAGGTCATGACACTGAAGGAAGACAACTCTGGTTGCAATAGATAATTGAGGTCACGACTATGAATGGCTAAATGATTTGCTTGCTGCTGTCTCTACTAGAAATTTAAGGTTGCGATAAAAATATAAGTTTGAGACTCCAATCAAGGCCTGGGACTAAGATTAAGGTCAGTAAACTACATTTAAGCAATCGGACAAAAGCATAGGTGTTAAGAGCCACCATTTCGAGGTCAGCGATACGAAGAAGACATTGTCAGAAGTACAAAAATCGACGTTGCAACAAAATGAGTCGAGACACCAATCGAGGTCGCGATCAGGAATTTATGTCGAGACATAAAAATGAGCTGAACAGTTAAAACATGTTGCAACTAAGTTTGAGCCACTGCGATAAAAACAAAGTAAGAAGGGCTACTACTCAGGCCAGACAAATTTTCTAGGTCGCGAATTTAAAAGAAGATGAATTGATGGAACTGTAAGTCAAGTGAGGTTACATGCACGGAGAAATGATAAACACGACATGCTTTTAAGGTCAGCGACATAAATTTAAGTAAAGGTAAAGAAACGATTAGGGTTATACCTTAAATCCCATGTCGCGATAAGACAAATGAATGTATGTAAAAATACCTTAAGTCTAACATGAAAAGGGGAGCCCAAGAATCATGGTCGACAAAGAAATGATGCTGCCACGCCAAGTCACCGCGACACATAAATGCGACAAAGAAGACAAACAGTCGCGACATAGAACTGAGGTCGCGACACATAATTTATTAAGCGGTCATAAAAACATGGTCACAACAAAGATCAACATAGCTGGCAACATAAATGATGTTGCGACATGAAATTAAGGTCGCGACATATATTTCATCGCGAAGAACAAATGTGTCACGTAATTAAATTGGAAATTGAATGGAAACTGTTGAGACTGAGAAATGAGGTTGTGATTGGATAGGAAGAAAAAAATGGTCGCGACATACTTTTGAGGTCGCGACAGGAATTGCAGTGATTAAAGAAACTACTTGGTCGCAACCTAATGTCCACGTCAAAACAAGAAAACAAGCAGACTAGCAAATTTTAGTCGCGACCTGCTTGAAGGCTCAAGACAACTGAATGATGTCGCAACCTGAAAGAGAAGTCGTGACCAAGAATTAAAGATAATGACAATGTAAATGATGTCGCAAATATCGAATCAAGTCGCGACATACGTAAATGCAAAGTGCAGAAGGCAAGAAGAGCCAGTCATGACATCGACCGAGGTCTACACCACCCCGAAACAAGAAAAGAGGGTCACAATTAGAGTTCTCACTACTGAAAACTAACATGGTCATGATAAAGAATTCATGTCGCAACCACTAATCAAATGCAACTGAAGAAACAAGTCGCAACATAAAACATCAAGTCACAGCTCAACAATTGTAAGAACAAAGTGAAATAACGCTAGTTAATTCGCTCCTCGAGGTCAATGGCATGCATTCTGGATGTGATCCGAGCGCAAATGATGTTACACAAGCTTCTCGTGACGCGACCTAAAAGAGGGTTGGCTTGCGGAAATCCACCGAGCCTCGAATCAAAGCTCCAATTTCTGAAAGTTATAAATAAGTGTACATAGTTTTAGTAAAGGAGTTTTCGTTTTTCTGAAACCCATTGTCTAGGAGGACGAGGAAGACTCACTGTATATTTTAGAATAGGCTTTTCTTTTCTTTTTTTGGATCTGAACCAGTAATCTGTTAGAATGTAGAATCTAGATTTAATTTTTCATTCTCTTTCCACCACTACCGAAATCATCGATGTTTAGACAATTGGAATTGCTTCTTCCAAGAATTATAGTTACAATGGATGTCTTGATCAATACTTCATTGTCGAATGAGGATTCCTTAATCGATAAGCACAAAATTCCTTCCATCGAATGGATCTATTGTTGTCATGCCTTTCTCGATTAAATTAGAAGGAATTTCCTAAAAATCGATTTTTATTTATTCGATTGATGTCAGCTCTTAAACTAATTGTTCCCAATGGTGTATCTACATCCCTTCGCTGACTGTTTTATGCTCCGACTCTGTGAGACCCTCCGAGTGACATAGAGATGGAGAATCTTCAGAGCTTTTAACAATCAATCAGGGTATGCTAGGACTATCGTTGATGAACTTATCGAGCTCCTCTAGAGTTCAATTTCCTGATAAATTTCCATTTCACTCATACTTGATCGAAGGGAATTATTTATCAATTTAAATCATCGTAGATTTCCCACCTTTAATCTATCGAGAGATTCGATCCCGTGTTAATGAGATCTAATCAAGGAGAAGGAAAATCCATCGATCTAAAGGACAGCCATCAACCATTTTAGAAGTTTTCAGAATGACTCGTACTCGGGATGCAAGAAATCATAGCCTTAAGAAATATGCATGAAGTATTGAAAAGAAAAATACCCGTGATCTTATAAAAAAGTGTAGTTTGAATACGTGTAACTAATTAGATTCTTCACAAAGAAGAAAGGACCCCACTGCTGAATAAATGAGATATCCAAGTTGCATTAATAGGCATCTTTGACAAATCCAAATCCAAAAATCAGGATAGAAAGAATCAATGAATTAAAATGCAAAAATTGACTGCTCCACAACAATTTCATTTCAGTGTTCATTTCTAGCAAAGATCTGATTCAGTCTAGTTTATTTGTTAGTTCAATTCAAATTTTATTTTCATTAGATGAAAGTAATATAGGATTATCTTGTCTTTTAAATTCCAGTTTTCAAACTATTAAAAGGAGGTTCAAATAGTGTAGATCTTGAGTAGTTAGGGTAATTGATTTCAACATTCTTGTCAATCTCTGTGGGAATGATATCTGGACTTACATCAAATTTTTACTACTTGAATGACCTGCACTTCAGCGGTTGCATCATTCCCATTATTAATTCCAGAACATAAAATCAGTTTTATTCATTTTCAAACAATTCTATTCAACTTTGACATAGATGTAGGATAATTGTAAGGCTCCTACATTAGTGTTAAATTGAGTGGTTTAGTCTATATTTACACAAAGACAAACACAAGATCTATCCTGCTCACCAACTGCAAGAAGTGCAAGAAAGGGCAAATTCCCTTCACAACCCACAGTAATCCCAAAAGGAACTGGGGCAGCTAGTGCCGTGAAGCCGTCCCAAGATGGATAAGGTGAAAGCCATCACTATGAGAAGTGGTAAAAAGACGATTAGCTATCACCCAAGCTTCAATTAGGAGGCAACCAAAGAACAACAAGAAGAGAGCCTAAAGAATAGTGAGCAAAGAAGAAATGATGAAAGAGCATGCTCCACCTTTCCTACAATTTAGAGGCAAAAAGGGGGTGAACAACCCTACTGAGATTTTTGAAGTGCTAAGGCAGTGAAAGTTAATATCCTTCTTCTAGATACTTATCAAGGTGTCCCAAGATATGCCAAATTTCTAAAAGACTTGCATTGTAAAGAGAGGATCAATGGATAAGACAACTTTCTTGAAGAATAGGTGAGCTCCATCATCCAATGTAAGACCCCAATGAAATACAAGGATCCAGGGTCTCCTACCATTTCAAAGGAACACTGGGAACCCAGAAAGAGCATTGCCGGATTCGGAGCCACAGGAACCCTGTTTACCCTACCCGCCTACAAACAAAGCAGTATCGGGAGGATTAAAGCTACCACCATCACCTTATCTTCGCGCATAGATCTACTGAAATTCCAAAGGCATAGTTGAAGATGTTTTGGGCGAAGGTGGATAAGTTCTATTATCCCAGAGACTTCGTTTGTTCTTGGAGACGAGCCGCTGGCGCAGGGGGCCAAACTATGTGCCTATCATACTGGGAGACCATTTTAGCCACATCAAATGCCATCATCAATTTCTGGAATGGTAATGCAAATTTCACATTTGGAAATATGACAATCGAAGCTCAACATATTTCATTTGCCTAGCATGCCAATCCAGAGAGTTAAGGTCCGCAGGAAGTTTGCCTGACGCACTAAAGTGTGGGAAACATCAGGCTCTGAAATGGAAAGGGGAGCTTCACGAGAGCGATAGTATGGGTTTGATGAAGAATTCATTAACCCCACCAATCACCCCAATAGGGGCTCCACCACTTCCTTCCAAAAGACAACTAGACGAGGCTTCAGAACACAGTAATCTACTTCTCGAGATCGCAAAGCTCCAACATTTTTCATTTACCTTGCTTTATTTTATTTTATTTTTATTTCATTTTTCTTTTCTTTTTCTTTTGTTCAAAATTTTCCTGCTTAATTTATTCTTTTTCATTTTCCTTCTTTTTATTTGAATTTTCCTGTGTTTGTTTTTACAAGGTTGTTATTTTCAAGTGTGGAGGTCCGTGAGCCTAGAGGAATTGCAACCTACTTGATTTTCTTCGCACTTCCCCCAACCCTTCACATTCCAATTAGTTTTTTATCCTCCATCTCCCCAACCCTTCACATTCCATCATCTCTTCAAACCCTTCACATCCCCCATCCTCTTTAAATAGACCCACAACCCTTCCTGCGAAGATCATTCTCCCCTACGAAAACCTTCCCCCTTGAAACCCTCACACATTCCACTCATGGCAAAGACAAGAGGAGGCCATAACTCTTCGTCCCGACCCCGTGCGAGGCCCTCCTCCCCAGCCAAGGCTCAGGGTTGTCGTTAGTGCCGTCGGCCCCCGGCCGAGCACAAGTGAGCCTATCACAGCCCCTCCCAGTTGTCGTCCCTACCTCTCCCATAGTGCGTGGTGCATGACACTAAAGATCAGCGCTGCTGGTAACTCTCCTCACCCACGAATTAATGCGCAGCCACCTCCACCCAAGAGGGCTAGGACCTCTGGCCCTGGAGAGTCTTCACAATCATAGGCGTAGGTGCCTTCGTAGTCTCCACCACCTCAGGGAGCCTCAACCAGCATTCCACTGTCACTTGACTCTATTCTCTCTCGCTATGATGAGGCCACTTTTCCTTTGTGCTCCAATAGAAGGAAACACTGACTGCAGCAACAAGGATTTCCACAACGAACACTTCTATGACATCTCGCTTGCCAATCATTGAGCTTCTGGATTCGATGGGTCTCTGCCTAACGCTACTCTCAGAGCTTTAGCTAGCGACTCCACGCTGATTTTTCTATCCGAGAGTAGTGATTGACTTTTACCAAACCATGACTACCCGAGGTGAGCGCCACCCCACTGCTATTCACTTCACTATTGATGGTCATCAAGGCATCCTTCGAAAGGGTACCCGATATAGCCGCTGCCACTTTCCAAGAACGTCAATTCAACTGATTATGCAAAGTGGCCTTATGCTTCACCTCGAGAGATGGTCCGGATCCTCTCCTGAGACACATCAGTTGACCCTATTTTATTCTAGAGGCATCTTCCAACAGGGATGCTTTTTATGGATCACGTGATGCGGTCCAATATGTTTCCTCTTCAGCATGTTGTCCAGAGGCAGAGCGCCATCCTAGAGGCCCTATATCGCATTTTCGAGGGCTTTTGCTTTAGCCCCCCGGAGCCTATTATGACATCCCTCTTTCACTTTGAGGAGAAAATACACAGAAAACACCTCAGCAAAGCCGAGACCATTCCATTTGTTGAGCCTGCTGTTTCATGTACTGGAGCACCTGTGTTTTCCAATCGGAAGCCACATCAAGAGCGTCGTTAGCTCATGAGCCACATTCACTGGGCTGAAGTGGGCCAGGCTCGGGGCCCCTCCTCTTCCAGCATATCCTCCTACTGAGGTTGATCCTTAAATACATCCCCCACAAGTCTAGCTCCCAAGAGGCCTCGTCAGAGTCCCACATCATTAATGTCGTCAAGAATTTCACCGACCTAATCAGGCCTACAACACCAGAAACCTATAAAATTCGACTCTTCTCGAAAAGAGTAAATGGTAATTTCATCAAAATTCAAATTTTTTCTGGGGATCCCTGATGACTAAACGAACTTCATCAATAAAATCGCTCTTGCAAAATCTAGCTACTGTGTCGACTTGACACCTCAAGACAACCCGAAATTTCACGCCGAGACCGGGCGTAAATATGACACTTAAATGTAGATTTCCCCTGAGTGGCTCAAGATGAGACACGTGTCGCTTCGAGAGCTAGTCAAACAATGATAGGCGGGGCCATAGGAGACAAATGGCACCTCAGGAGTGGATGGAAATCCACAGACGGATAGCAGATAAGGGAAACTTAAGAGCCAATGAGAATCGACACGCTAAGAAGGAGTACACGTTTCCTCTCACTCAAATTCGATTGGGGGAGAAGAGATGGAGAGAGGGAAGAGGAAACGGAAAGCAGAGAGGAGAAGAGAGCTAGAGCGTAGAAACTCTCATTCTTCTAGATTTCCCTAGCGATCATGCTTCACAAATTCCTACATGGTATTAAAGAGGCAGTTGATCCCCAATTCCAAGTAAGAGCTACACGTGGTACGGAATGTGGAGTTCGACAAACTCCTATAAGAGTGAGTTTTCTCCATCGATTTATTCTTTCGCTAAGAGCCCATTTTAATGACGTGGGATATCTCGAGGCCCTGATGGCCGGTTTTCGGGCCCAAAGATTGGGACCGAGCGATGAAATCCCTAGAGTGGTCAGCTGACGCTTTGCAGACTAAGTTCGACCGCTCTCAAGACCTCAGGTGTCGTTTCAGGTGGGATGCTTGGGGTAGTTCCAAGATGGACTGGTTTCTGCTGTTTATCAATCTACGCGAACTAATTTCGTGCCGTTATCATAATAACGAATAACATGTCATTGTAAATTTTGTTAATAAGTATGCATGCTTGATATATTAACATGAATTATTGTGAAATGGTATATCGTATTTCATATGCACAGAGAATCTGTAATGTGAGGATGAGCGCATTTATTACTTAAAAACATATTTAAATGAATTTCATGGGAAGATATTCCGAAGAATTGCCTTGGAGAGTTGTCCAATAGTTCATATCGGAGGATGGCCCATGATTGTTTCGAAGAGTTATCCAGCAATTCACCTCGGAGGAAGGGTCATTCAATGTAATTTTATCTGAATCGTATTACGCTTTCATTTAACAAAACCTTGCTTTGAAACAGTTGTTTTCTCACACTTGGCTTAGGTATGCGTGAGGGAGCCAGTGAGGGCTCGAGATGTGGGAATGGGCGATCACATTCTCATCCATAACATGTGATATTCGAGTAAAAGGACTCACACGCTTTAATTAACGCTTGATGCAAAAGCTACTGCACTAAAGATTTGTGGGCTGAGTAACCTAAGTGGAAAATTCCACTACTGCACGCTCACCCCTTGTCGTGGAGCCCCTTCGTGCAATGTGGAGTATTTAAAGAAGCCGACGCCTCACTAGAGGTCATGAGAAGAAGCCTTACATGTGGCTTCGACATATTTTGTAAAACACGCATGAAACATCTGACGATATATGTTCAGATAGGAGTGTAATTAACTCTTGAAATTAATGAACATAAATAAGTTATATTTCAATGAGCATTTGATGTATGGGCCCGACATGGCCATTTTTACTCATGTTTGAGTCTCAAGTAGAAAGACACTCATTTTGTGGATTGAGACACTCAATAGCTACATGTATTCCATGAGTTTGGTTGTGTCATTAACGAACCCTGTGGCTCGGCGCTACAAACACACTCTCTTCACCTCCAAATTTCCTACTACCTAGTCGTACTCTAAATTTCTCATCTTCCACTAGTGGCATCTATCCACATCACTCGTCAGATTTTCGCCATCACGGCCATCAACATAATTTCTGACATATCCTAAATTTTCATTGGGCCGCAGACAAGATGCCATGACCGAGCGGATGGCTCACATCAAAGTTGCCCTTGCTCATAATACCACCATCCTTGCTCAGGTTCAACAACACCTAGGCTTGCCAACTATCCCTCTTACTCCAGCAATAGCAGCCAAAAGATCACAGGCTCCACCACCTACATCTCTAATGGTCATTCCAAAGAAAGAATACAAAGCAGATTCAGCCTGGGCCCCACTAGTCGCTTCATCCTTCTTACCCCGCTTCAATCACGTAATCAAGTTGAGGTTCCACCCTCCACAACTACTTGAGGAGGTATCACTTCCTTCATTAAGTTTCCACTCCAGACCCCATTGAGGACAATGATAAATTCGGTTGGGGGAGAGTTAATAAAGGAAGTGCCATTTATGTTTTGAGCAAGTTTGTTTTGTTTAGTTGAATGGCTTACTAGTTAGTTTTTTTTTTACAGTACAAGTATATGCTTTTAGTTTTCAACACATGCTTAGCTTATTGTTTATGTAATTTCATTTACAAAATTTTTTTGTAAATGTCAACTTACTATATGAGAAATTGAAGTCTCATTCCAATGTCATGATGTTAGAATGGTGTTATGCTGAAGGAGTCGATGAACTATTGAAATTCTTCTGCCTTCAACCTTATTTCTTCTACTTTGAACTAACCACACACTATTCCATTATGCTCTAATTATAAGCCAAAACCGTCTTGCCTCCTAATCCTCGCAAAAGTCCCATTTCTAGTACTCACTCACCTTTAATAAAGCCAGACTTCGAATAAAAGACCAACGAGTCTTCCAAAAAAAAAAGAGAAATTTTTTCTTGTGACACTTGCCTGGAAACCCGAGTACCTGGCCCGAGGGGTATATGGAGAAAGTCTAAAGCCCTGGCGGCCTCTAAACCAACTAGTCGGGAGTCACCGACTTGTTGCTCGCTACACGAGTGAATAGGTGGAGTTAAGCAAATTGTAGGTGCTGGAGTTTCGAGCTTATTAAAAGTCCGGGGTAAAACTTGAAGAGTTGGTGGTTGAGAAATCCTTATGACTTGATGCCCTAAACCTTAATTGGTTGGGAGTCATTAGTGGACCCCCGTTACATGGACACCAGAATTCGATTCCCAAAGATTGCACCCTAGAACACAAAAAGAGCCGTGGAAATAAAACGAGTCCCGATCTATTAAGAAGCTACCCGTTTAGGCATAAAAAGAGCTAGGGTCGGGGGAGAGAACACCTGGCGTATCATTTTTGGAAAAACTAATCACGTTAACACTTAGGCTTCAGGAACGCTTCAGGCTGGTTCTCTAGAGTTGACACTATTTTGATACTTGATTTTGCATAGCACACACTCTTCATGAGATAAAGTCTCGGGGTAGGATTTTTGGTGACTCTTGTTTAAAGTCAGCATCATCCTCATTTTTTTAAAACCATTTTTCAGGGGTATATATAGTTCATCTTGCTTTGATTGCTTCTTTCTTCTTTCATTGCTAAGGACTAGCAATTGCACGGTTGGGGAGTGATTACTACCCAAATAGTGTTTCATACTCTTAACACCCGGCTCGAGCACCTTTGCGTAGTAATCGTCAAATCGACCTAGTCGGCATGTTAAGGACCTAGCAATGCTTCCGATCAATTTTATAGCAGTTTTTGTAGTTTTCACATGCTATTTATATTGAAGATAGGGATGCAGCTCAAGCATGAAGAAATCAATTGGAGCTCAGAGCTGCATAACTAGAAGGCAAAACTGTAAAAGCAACAAACAGAGAACAATTTCGCAAGGGTTGCGAAACGCACCCTGCGAAATTTCCATATTTTGTTGACTTTTGTCTCTCTTTTTGTGATTTATTCCCAAATAATCCCTATGTAATAGTGTTTAGTTTATATATTTTGGTAATTTGCATTGTTTTGTGGTATATAATGCCCAAACAACACTTTGTAAGGACAGTTTTAGTTTAGAGAATAAAATTTCGAGGGAAGCTTGTCAAACAAGGTCCCATTTTCTTTTATTTTGTTTTCTTTTCTTTTCTTTTCTCACTAGCCAAACACCCTCTAAGAATGGTTTCTCAAAGGATGAGTGGCTAAAACCCCTTCTCCGGGCATACTGGGTGAAGGATCCTAAGGCAACCAGGGGTTTCCCATGTTTTTCACGCGCAGTATTCACCGCTATTGCCGTTTTTCCTCTTCAACTTTAGGGTTTCTGATCCCCGAGTCACCTTGAATGGTCAAGACTTGGTAAGCTACAGTGGCTCATTGGATGCTAAATGTTGGATCCAGTGATGTTCGTTAGTTATCATTTATGAGCCATTGGAATGTGAGTAAAAGAGACTTGTGTTTTTACTTACTTGGAACATTAATGGTCAGTGAATGCCATTTTCAAAGAGATTTAATGAAGGTCAGTTTTTATAGCTAAATGAAGATCCGGTTCGGGAGATAACAATATGTTATCCTCCCCAATGCAAGGTAAAGACCCGGAAACCCCCTCATTTGCCTAAAAGAACATAAACCTAGTGTTCTAATACTTCAAGGGACCTCTTTCCACCTTCTAATCTATTTTATTTTCAATGACAACCATTAAAACCAACATCTTTTTATCCAACCCCAATATTCAAACTACAATAACCAGTGTAAACCTCAGTATTAGTCATTTCTACGAAAAAAAACCCATCCCTGTGGATGATCCTAGAACCACTATACTATAGTAGTTATGCTACGATAGTATAAGGTATTAGGTTATAAATTTTGTTGATTTAAAATACTCTACGGGCTACACACATGCGAATCAATTACATTGTTATTTATAATTTTTATTAGTTGTGTCTGAAATCCATGTGTTATTGATCTCAAGGTGAATGAGGGTGATGTATGTTTTGCTGACTGTTCAACCACACACACAATTCTTCAAGATAAAGTATACTTTCTAGATTTAACATTAACAAATGCCAATGTAATTACCATATCTGGTACTACAAAATTAATTGAAGGCTCTAAAAAAGCAAGCATAATGCTACCAAATGGAACTAAGTTCCATATCAATGATGCATTATATTATAGAAAATCTATAAGGAATTTGCTCAACTTCAAAGATGTTCACAGAAATGGATATCACATTAAAACCATGAATGAAGGTAGTAAAAAATGTCTTTATATTACCTCTATTGTTTATGAAAAGAAACTTATTATGGAAAAACAATCAACCTTCTCCTCTAGGTTATATCATACAAATATAAATTCTATTGAGTCTTATGTAGTCGTGAACCAGAAGTTCAACAAGCCAAAGAATTTTACAGGCTTGGTCACCTTAGGTCCTTAATGACGCAGAGAATCATAGAACACTCATATGGACATCCACTAAAGAACTAGAAGATTCTTTTGCCCAATGAATACCCATGTGCTACTTGCTCACAAGGTACATTGATAGTCGGACTATCCTTTAGCAAAGTCACATTTGAGTCACCAGTCTTCTTAGAAAGAATACATGGGGACATATGTGGACCTATCCATCCACCATGTGGATCTTTCCATTACTTTATGGTCTTAATTGATGCCTCTACTAAGTGGTCACATGTTTGTCTCATTCCGGCACGAAATTTTGCCTCAAGTAGGCTCACATAAATGATCAAATTATTTGAGCATAGTTTCCTAACATCCCATCAAGATTATCGGGACGGATAACGCCGGTGTGAGTTTACCTTCAAACCTCATCGACACTATCGCATGCCTGCTGAATAAATGTCGAAGCATCTTGTTACTCATACTTCAAATTCCAAAATATTTAGAGAGTCTCTCTCATCAAATGTCTTCAATTAATAGCGTTCGAATTCACTATTAATGAAACTAAAATTACTAATCCTGATGTGGATACGCTATTACGCATGTTGCAAGCTTGGTTCGTATTTGACAACAACTTACCATGAATGCTCCACTTCACAACTTGTACTTGGTAAACAACCAAAATTTTCCCATTCACAAATCTTTGGTTGTGCAGTTTTGTACCAATTGCACTTACACAATGCACTAAAATGGGTCTCCAACGAAGACTTGGGATTTATGTAGGTTTTTATTCTCCATCTATCATAAGATGTCTTTAATCCTTAACATGAGATGTTTTTATAGCCCGCTTTGCAGATTGTTATTTTAATGAGAGTGTATTCCTACCACTAGAGGGAGAAAAGTTAGTTTCAAAAGAATGACGAGAAATTACTTGGAATGCATCTACAATGTCTCATTTTGATCCGCATACAAATCAATGTGAATTGGAAGTTTAAAGGATCATTCATTTGCAAAATCTTACAAATCAATTACCAAATGCTTCTATTGATACAAAGAAAGGGACAAAGTCACATATCTTGGATGCAAATGCTCCAGCACAGATTGATGTCCCCAAAGGACAATGCAAATGAGTTTAAAATACACCTGAAGCTTGGAAGACCTATTAGCTCAAAAGACATAACTCCCCGGAAGAGCAGCTTATAGAGGCATACATTAAACAAAAGACCCTTGAAGAGGTTCAAGATAAAGAAATAGCCTTTGAAGAGGTATAGGAAACTAAAAATTATGAAATCTCAATAAATTATGTGTATAATAGAGAAAAATGGGATTGAAATGAAGTTGTTATCAATAATATTTTTGCATTCCAAGTGGCCTTAAACATCATAAGAAATTATGAAGATCCTAAACCACAAAATGTGGAATGATGTTGACATAGAAATAATTGGCCAAAATGGAAAGAAGCTATACAGAAGAATTGAACTCGTTAATGAAACGAAAAGTTTTGATCTATAGTCCAAACACTTAAAGGTGTAAAGCCTATTGGGTACAAATGAGTATTTGTACGAAACCGTAATGAAAATAATGAGATCATAAGATATAAAACACGATTAGTAGCACAATGTTTCTCACAAAGACTTGGTATTAATTTCGAGGAAACATATTCTCCTATCATGGACGCAATTACTTTTCGCTTTTTAATTAAGCAAATAATACAAAGTCTCATAGTATGTGCTCAAATCAAATTACAACGATCTCTATATGGATTGAAGCAATCCGGACGCATGCGGTACAATCGCCTTATCGAGTATTTACTGAAAGAAGGGTATGCGAACAACCATATATGCCCATGCATCTTTATCAAGAAATTGGAAACCGGATTTGCAATTATTGTTATGCATGTTGATGATTTAAAACTTGTTGGTAAAGAGCTCACAAGAACAACATAATATTTGAAAAAATAACTTGAGAGGAAAGATCTTAGGAAAACAAAATTTTGTCTCAGCTTGCAAATCGAGCATTTCCCTATTGGAGTTTTAGTTCACCAATCAACATATACTAAGAAAATCTTAAAATATTTTTATATGGTTAAATTACACCCTTTAAGTTCTCCAATGGTTGTTCGTTCACTTGATGTGAAAAATGACCCATTTCGTCCTTGTGAAAAGGGTGAAGAATTACTTGGTTATGTAGAACTATATTTTAGTGTTATTAGTGCACTTATGTATTTTGCTAATTGTACAGGCCCAAATATTGCTTTTCTTGTCAATTTATTCGCCAGGTATAGTTTCTCTCCAATCCAAAGACATTTGAATGGTATCAAGCATATATTGTTCTATCTCCAAGGAACAAATGATATGAATCTATTTTACTCAAGAAATCAAAGCGACAATTGCTTGGATATGATGATGCAGGGTACCTTTCAGATCCACATAAAGTTATATCACAAACAAGGTATGTGTTTAATTGTAATGGAACCGCATTTTCATGCATGGAGATATTTTGAGCAAATAATGGTAACCACATCATCGAATCATTAGAATATTATAGCAATTCACAAAGCAAGTCGTGAATGTATATGGCCAAGATCGATGATTCAACATATCCAAGAATCATGCAGACTCCCTCTATCAAAGATAGTCCGACAACATTATTTGAAGATAATGATACATGCATTGCACATATATATCAAATGAGATTATATCAAAGGAGATATAACTAAACACATTTCTCCAAAGTTATTTTATACACATGAACTTCAGAAGGGTGATAAAATTGATGTTTAACAAATATGCTCAAGTAATAATCTAGCTGACTTATTGACGAAGTCATTGTCAACTTCAACATTCAATAAGCTAATATACAAGATTGGAATGTGCCAATTAAAGGACATCAACATGAGGGGGAGTATAGTTATGACATGATGTTAGTGTACTGTACTATTTTTCCTTTCGTTCAAGTTTTGTCCAACTAACAATGTTTTTAATAAGGAAGTCCTAACAAACTAAAAAGAGTATATAACATCATTAGAATATTGTACTCTTTTTCCTTTGCCAAGTTTTTGTCCTACCGGATTTTACTAGTAAAGTTTTAATGAAGCATATTCTTGATGATGGTTATTCAAGGGGATGTTATAAATGAAGGGTCATTATGCATAATGAATGACCACATTAAAAGATTCATTCACTTGATGAATGAGTTAAAGATGCATTAATGTACTTTCATTGCTCACATTAAGAGTGAGTAAATGAAGCTCAATTGGAAGCATATAAAAGGCTTCCCCCTCTTTGTATTTCGATATCCGAGAGTGAAAGAAATTCCCTCCTCCTCTTTCTCTCTTCATATTTTCCTCTCACTTTCTTATTTATCAAGATTCTCTCTCTAGGAAGAGTAATATACTACTCTTCATTTTTGCATTTTATAATATTTTCACAATACTTAAGAAATAAATTATTTATCATAAATTTTATTTTTATAAATTCATTAGAATGTTATATTAAATATTATATATATATATATATATATATATATTGAATAAATTAAGAGATTTTTTTTTTAAATGGGGATAGATAGGATAATCATTTTTATTTAAAGATTGGATTTTCAAAGTTTAGGATAAAAAAAAAATTATTTTTATAGATAATTATTAATTTAACATGTATAATGAAGATGATTTTTTCTTATGATATTTATTGTTTAAAATAACTTAAAAATAAATTAGCGTGTCATAATAATTTTATTTTATTCTTTATAAATTTAGTAAAATATTATACAAAAATATTTTTTTTGACAACAAAATTCTTGTTTTGACAACTACAGTGGCCCTATATTAAAAACTAAAATTATCATTATAAATAATTTTAAGTTATTTTTAAAGAATAAAAAAAAATACAATGAGAAAAATCATCATCATTATATATGTTTTTTTAAAAGAAATAAATTTATTGATTCAAGTTAGCAATTCAATCGATATAAACATAGAATGCAAAGCGCAAAACTTTAAAAAGGATTTGACGCAACATTCGAAAGCACAAGAAAAATGATCAATTTCTAAAAGCCGCACACATTTGATAATCCAAAAATGCCTCGAATACATAAGATTTCAAATCTGCAAGATATTGACGAATACGACGGATTCGACGATCGGCTGGACGAACCTCTTTCCATATGAGCTGCCAAATGCGAAACCCAAAGTGCTTTACCATCGACGACACAACTATCCGCCGTAATGTGTCGATTTACAAACATGTCAAGTACGCATGCATCGATGACAAAAAAAGAAAAAAGAAAAAAAGAAAAACAAAGGCAAACCCAAATTAGTATGGAAGAAACTACTTTATTGAAAAATAAAACTCATATTTGAGGAAGAAAACGATCGAATTGGTGATTTTAGGCTAAAAAATCACTCATTTTCTCTAATAAACAAGAGCGTGAAAGAGAGAAAATGAGGGAGGGACGACTAAGGTTTCCAAAGATACAATGATGGATCAATGCATCGTGATTTGTACATTTATTATTATACATGCTAAATTCATATGTTATCAACAAAAAATAATTTTTTTAATCTAAATTTTCATAAAATAAATTTTTAAATAAAAATGATTGTTGTATCTAACCAAATTTTTTTAAAAAGAAATCTATCTTTTAATTTATTCAATATTTTTATAACATTCTAAAAAATTTATAAAAAATAAAAATAAAAATATTATAATAAATAATTTATTTCTTAAGTTAGTTTTGAAAAAAATAAAATACATGCGAAAAAAACACCCTCATTATAAATGTTAAATTTATATATTATTTATAAAAATTAAATTTTTATCAAAATTTTGAGAAAATTAATTTTTAAATAAAATCAATAATCCTATCTAACTAAAAAATCAATATTTTAATTTTTATCTATTTTTAAAATAAAATTTTGGTTAATTTTAATATTTCAAAATTGAGGGGGTAAATGTGAACAAAAGTGAAAGTGTAAGGGATTAAGTTGGAATTGTAGATAAGGAACATTGGAATGATAGATAACCGTGATTATCACAAAAGTTAGAAAATAACTTACTTTTCATATTTTGAATAGTGTGGGGTTAGTTTAAACATTTTAAAGTGCATCGAAAAAATGCCAAAAAATATGAAAGTGTAGAAAATTGAGAATACATTATTTATTCCTATTGCTTAGCATTAGATTTGAATGCATTAGATGCACATTCATAGACTGAATTAGAGGTGTGAATATAATTCATTTGAAAATAAGTAAATTAAAATGTGTTACACATCATTAATCAAAAAAAGGAAAAATGCATTCAGTCCGTACTTTTACCCCCTTTTTTTTTTTTTACATTTACTTCTTACGATTTAAAAATGTTAAAATTGTATTAAAAGAAATGTTAAAAATTAACGAAAATTGATCACTTGTACATGTATTTTAAAATTTGTATTCAAATTTTTTTTTTCAAAATTTAGATATAATTTTATTGGAAAAAGATTGATCTCTTCTCACTAAAGTCGCATGCTGTTCTGCAGAATGGAACACAGCACGCCCAACACCGAGAATGCAAACATCGGGCTGAGATCTAAAGCATCAAACACCGGCGGTATAATATTTCTAAACAGATTCAAATACGGATCGCACAGATCTCTAGTCGCCGACAATGGCTGCCGCCCCCACGGAATATTAGGGAACCAACTCAGCATCACCCTCACCGTCAACACTCCGCTGTATATATCCAGCCATTTCGCCATTCCCGCCGCCACCACCGTCAGCGGCGTGTTCAACTGCCCTCTCGGCCGGTTCCTCGCCGCCGCGCATCGGCAGTGTCCCTGAGGGTCTTGATTGCGGTGAGGTCTTCGGGATTGGGGAGAAAATTCTGTTGGAGTTTAGTAAGGAAGAGTTTGGAGATGTCGACGACTATGGTGGCGGTGGAGGGAGAGAGCGAGAGGCGGCGGCGGCGATGGTTGAGGAGGAGGAGGAGGAGGGTGGGGAGGAGTTGGGGTTTGTTGTTTGGAGGCCAGACGGAGACGGAGGCTTTGGGAAGCCATGAGATGACATTGGTGGGTAGCCGCCAGCTCTTTGTAGTGGATTTCGCTCCAAAAAGTTATCATTTGCCTTGCGTGTGCTCATAAATTTCATTTTTCTTCTATTTTAAATCACGTGATTAGTATAAAAAATTTATTTGGGTAAATAGTTTTTTTTTTTTTTTAACTTCTATTTGCATTACATGAATATACTATTATCACTTATGTTCTTACCGGACGTGAGTCGAACCTCACGTGAACTCGTCCCACTTTTTTATCACTTGGCCAGACTTTGAAGAATTTGGAAGAAAATGTTGTAAAATATAAGCTAAGAAGGAAAATTGATTTTTTTTTTTTTTTTAAGAAAAGAAGATGAAATTTGAAGTAAATTAATAATTTTATATGTTACTTTAAATTTATTTATCTTATTTTGGCTTTAATATAAATTAAATTGGCCAAGATACGCCACACCACGCAACATGCTGAGACCCGAACTGTGGCTTTACGCGGAGCGATCGTGAGTGACCTAAGATCTGCAAGGAATTGCTTGACGAATAATTCAGGAAGGTTGAGTAGGCCACCACCTCCATCACCTGATCAGGCATCGAGATAAATCACCTCAAGCATAAAGATAAAACAGTTATTCACCTTGACCGATGTTATGCCACCATCAATGCGTAACATAAGCGTTATGTCAGAAATTGTAAACCGCTCATAAAATGTCTACCTCATAATTGTCTATTTGATATCCGCTCACCTCCTCATTGATTCATATATATTATATATATATATATATATATATATATATATATATATGGGGCTTGTATCCGAAAAATTGTGCCTTTTCTAAGTGAGATTAATAGCTGTATATTCATTGGTGAGGGAGAAATAAAAATTGTTGTGGAAGGATTTCGCATTCCTTTCCATAAATGATTCGAAAATGTATGATTTTTTAGTATAGGATTTTAAATTAAAACTTTTTAAAATTTCCAACGCTTTTAGATATATTTGATGTGGTGATTTTATGATTTTCACACAAGCATACAAAATAAAGCATACAATTACTAACGTGCTAGGAAATTAAAGTGTTTTTAAATAGAGACTGTACCGAAATCAAACTTCTTAATCAAACAAAATGAGTTCCATGGTTTCCTTTATAGTTCCTAAGAATCTAAATAGATGATGTCGTAAAAATGTAAAGATTGTAGGAATGAAAGCTAAATAATGTTGAATTACACTAGGAATGAATGAAACGAACAATGCTGAGGAAGTGAAAGAAACTTGGCTAGAACTTAAAAATATATTACTGAAATGTGTTAAAGAACTGAGAATTCGATTTAATCAAAGAGAGCGCCAAATCACGCTTAATTAAAAGTTAAGAAATGCTAAAGTAAATTGTCATTACTGAGTTGATTGATTGATTGTTGTTGATTCGTTGATTGATTTGTTGGTCATTTCTCCTGTGAAACTCTTCCTTTTCTAGATGTTCTTGAATAACAACTTAAGTCTCCATTTTCTCAACCCTTCAACTTTCTCAAATTTTCACTTCCTCAAATAACTGTCTACTTCTCTATCAGGGAGGCTTGTTCCCTAAGGAAATTCCATGTCTACAAATAACTGCCCCCACGCTCTGCCTCTTCTAATATTTGAGAAAAAATCTCATTTGACTTCAGATTTTTTTTTTTTTTATTTCAAACATACCCTACCCCTAGACTGTAATGCCCCTTCCCTTAACTGCAGCAGGTGAGGGGATGTCACATAGAGCTGAGACCTGTTAACTTGATTTTCTAGCATTATTTGGGACCATTTCAAGCATAGATTCATAAGTGACATAAACTTGTTTCAAAAAGTCAGAATTATAAAAATTCTTGACTACAAATCATAACCTTGTAAAATTACCACCATAGTGGTGTTTAAAAAGTCCTATACATATATGCTTGATTATATAACTACTTGTATTCATACAAGTTTCACTATAACAAAATATTACATTAACATTTCTATTACAAAATCAAAGCAAAATCAAGGACCTACATAAGGAGGACTCTTAATGCTGTGTTGGCCTTGGTGAGTGCGGGATGGCCTTGGCGACTTCTTCAGAACCTACACGGATGAAACACATGTGCTAAGTTTCTAACTTAGTGAGAAAATATAATAACATATATGACCACTTACAGTGATCTTTAATTCTAGTATACATGCATATATAAATATTTCACGTATTATATTATTCATCTCTCCTGTAGGATGACATAACAAAAATGTCATAATAGAAGGTACCCGTAGGTACACTACAGTACAGAACCGAGATATGCCTTAGCATCCGAACTGATTACATTTGTTTTCATATTGTTCATTATTTAGATACTTTTCATATAAATGTTTGCCTGCATAAACCAGTGAAAATGAATAACAAGGACACAGTATGATAGGTATCCGTAGGTACAATATAGTACAAAACAGGAAGTGGTCGTAAACGGAATCCACTTAATGACACCAATAGAACAGGAGTGCTAAGTAGCACTAAACAGACATACTAATTAGTACGTAACAGACGCACTAGGTGGCATGAAACAGGAGTGTTGAATAGCACTAGTCCCTATTTATTCACTATCCGATCTTAAGCTGGTATACATATGTGTTTCAGAGCATTTTATTCAGGTCTTAATAACATTCATGTTATACTCTGAGTCGATTTTTTTATAACTATATTTCCCTCATTTGCTTAGGTTTTGTAGAAATAGAAAGCAAAGCAAGCAAAGAAAAGGTCAAACAAAGTAAGAAAACAAAGCCTGCCTCGAAGCACTGGTTCACTAAGGCAAAGGGGTAATGGTTAGAAGATGGTCTCGGGTTCACTTAGGCGAGACGAACCTTCACCGAGGCTAAGCTTGCCTTCACCTAAGCAAAGAGACAACAACTAGAAGGAAGACACCTGGCCTTCGCCAAGGCGAAGGGTGTCGGACTTGAATAGAAATGTCATATTTTGGCCATTTTCAACTGACAAATCCAACTCCAAACCAAAACAAACTCAAAGCCAACCTCAAAACCCAATTCAAACCAACAAAAACCCACATACGAAAAGAGTTAGGGATTTATTTTTCCTAACCTTGATGTCTTGAAACTTTCAAACCGAAAGCTTCCTTTCTTCCTCTTTTTCTTTCTTACATGAACAAATAGAGTTCCAAATGGAGAAGCAACCAAAATTGGTTCTTTCTACCAAACTGTATGCCAAACGCCTAAGCCCTAAAATGGAGAATTCCTCCCCTAGATGACAAGTTGTTCTCTTAATGTAATTTGGCCTGCCAAGTTTTCCTTTGCTTAGTCCTTTCCTCTTATTGAATTTGCAAATCAACTTATCCAAATTCTACAATAACATATAACCTTTTAACTTAATGTCCCATAAGACCCTAAATTGACAAATTACCATTAGCCTTTTGACTTCTTTAATAATTCCGGTTATATCATTTTTCACACTTAACTATTAAATTTCTGAAAAATACAATTAGACTTCAGTTATATCCTAAACATGTCATAAAACTATTATGGTATAATTTAGGGAGTTACATAGACTTTTATATGGGCTTACTCAAATGGATCTAGGCTCATTTGATCTCGATTATTTAGCCATGAGCTTGGACTTAGGCCTAAACCAATACTGGATCCTGCCAAATTTTAATTTGGGTGCAAACAATTGCCCAACGCATAGTTGCTCAAGGGCCATATTATATGTATAAAAGCCCCTTAAAAAATATATTTCTTGGGCCAATCTCCAACCCTGAAACCCAAAGTTCAGATCTTGACCCATGATTTGAAGTTCCAATGGCAAGAACAAGCCAAGTCATAACTTTCAATTTCAAACCTCAAACTTTTCGTCATTCTTCCACCAAAGAAATTCCTACTTTTTTTCCCTAACACCAAAAAATTATCATATTTCTCATTGTTTCCAAGAAAACATCTATTTTTACTTTCCAAAATCAAACCTTTTGTTTTGGAAAATATATTTTTTCCTTCTTCTTCTTCCTTTCTGACAATCGCTGCCACTGCCGGCGTTGTAGCTCCCGTCGACGAGACCGTCGTTGCTACCCTTTCGTCGGCCATCGCTGCCGCCACCGTCGACGTCACCACTACTCCATCGATGGAAGCCGACGTTGTTCCGCCTATCAACAACATTACTGCTACAACTCCAAGGTTAGATTTTTATCGTTGTCGGGCCTCTTCGCCAATATCCTTCGTCGCTGCTCCAGTCAGCGTCGCCAAGGAGGATCCCAACGTCACCTTTCCTGCGGCGGAGTGCGGCCTTACAACTCGTCGGCACCACCGTTGGCTCGAAGTCCTTCGACGTCGTTGGATGTTCGAGGATCAACGCCGTTGCAACAGGTACCTCCATCACTTTTCTTTGCCTTTCGAACAAACTCAACCGACATTTTCGTTTTGAACTTTCTATGATGATCATTTCGAAATATCTTTGGTGCAATCTTAATACTTTTCTTTATGTAGTTCGGTCATTCGATATAATTTTTGAAAATTTCTTCGATCCCGATTTCGAAAATTTTCTCCAAATGCCATATTCGAAACTTTTATTTGATGTCATTCAAATATTTCAAAAAATTTCTAAAGTGTAGATTTAAAAAATAATCTATATACTTGAAAAAATTTTAATACTATTCGTTGTTTCAAAATTTTCTGATAAATATTCAAAATACTTTGCAATACACTCGAAAAATTCCCTTTTAATGTCGTTTGGATGGTCCGAAAATTTTCTTGAGTGCAGAATGAATGATATTAGACAATGATTTTCAATAAACTTTTTTTGAAAATGCTTTTGCCATAGGTTGAGTAACCTTTCACATGAACTTGAATTTTTTCTTTGACAGATTGTAAGTTATGCATTGCCAAAGAATTTCAATTTATCTATCGGTAGAAATGACCTAAAGGTCCTCTAAGCTCCTTTCAAGATAGACTTTAGCCTTGTTTCCAATATTCTAGAATGTTTCATTATAAACGAGATTCATTTTGACATGATCAGAATTTCCTGTATTTATTTCTTTAGAGTCTTCGTTATTTAATGGGCTTCAACCTACCCATCAAGGTAACCTCATTCTTTCCTCATGTCTCAGATTTCCTTTATCACAGATTGGCACCGATACAACTCTTTACTTGCGCTGACATTTCTCCTCCTTTGCTTAGGCCGCAGATCAACATTCCATTGACCAAGTCACTTCCTCTCTTTACCCACCTTTTCCTTTTCCATTGAGATTAGCAACCGAACTATTTATTGGGAAGAAGTTAAGGCCTATGGTGAACCCGACCAAGAAGGGATGGATGGGTTGCTAGATTATCCCCGCATTTTAGAGGACATTGGGCATCTTTGGGGATTGAGCAATTTATTAATCTTACAAATATAAACACCTCTCTTGATGTGGAATTGATGAGTGTGGTATTGAAATTTTGGTCCAAGAGTATTAACTCTTTCCTACTCCCTTTTAGCCATATTTCTATAACATTGAGTGATGTTACCATTCTTATTGGATTGCCCATTCAAGGTTCTAATGTGTTGTGTTTGCTTGACATTCAAGATTCACCCTTTCTAGCTATTGAGGTTTCCTCTACCACTCAAATTTTGTACTCCACCACCATCCGAAAATGACATGATGTCACTGGGATTCCATCTACTATTGAGCATGTCGAGTTCTTGTGGATTCACTTATGCAGATTTGTATTTTTCCCCACATATGGAAAACCAGCCATGAAATATTTACCCATGGCGAAGACACTTACTCAGCTCAGCTCTTATGCCTTGTGGCACCTTGCCAATTGGCCTTAATAACACTCCAAATTATACCCCGACGGTTTTATAAGACAAAGCTGGCATAATAAAAGTAAATGTATATTTTTTCGGAATAAAATAATGCTAAAAATAAAATAAGCAAAAATCTGGAATTGATATAAGAGTTAAGGGTAAATTAGTAATTTACCAATTAAGGACCTAAAGGTCATATGATAAGAAGATTATATGCCAATATATAAATATTGAGAAATTGAATTGTAATTAGAATAAAAAGGAAAGAGCAAATAGCAAAAATGGATTTTGATGTCAAATTTTGGATAAAGCCAAACATAGCCTTAGCAAATATCTCATTTTTGGTATAGGAAGTTAGGGCATTCGAATAGAAAGAGAGAAGAGAAAGAAAAGAAGAATGAGGAAGAAAGGAAGAAGAAAAGAAGAAGAGAAGTTCAAGAAACCAGGTATGGAAAATATAGTATGAATTTATATGGATTTGTATAAAATTGTATGGATTACTGGTATGGAAATCCCACTTTATCTAAGTAGTGAAAGAAAAATCCTATAAGAAATATTGTTGGTGGATATAAATGAGTTTTATGGTTTATAAATATGTTTTTGGTTGAGTTGGTTGTAGTTTTGAAGGAAATTTCCGGTGAAAAGGGCCAAATCTGGCCATTTCTGCATTCAGCCCAACACCTCTACGCCTAGCCGTAAAAGTGCACGCCTAGGCGGAGACACCTTCGCATAGGCGAACCTGAGCCCAAGTTTTCTAAATCTTCTGATCCGCCTAGGCGTAGCAATGCCCGCCTGCCGAACCCTCTCGCCAGCGCAGCATCGTTTCGCCTAAAGGCACTGCCATTTTTGGTTCATCTCTTCCATTAATTTTAACAATCTTCCATTGGACTAATGAGGATCCTAATAAATGAATGCAAGGGTTTGTACAAGTATAAAAATTATATGAAAAGCATGTAATCTTGTCACGAGGGTGAAGCGATCCCAGAAGCTAGCAAACATTGTTTCACCCTCATTCGCAATGTGTTTAAATGTAGTGTTATTCTCTGCTATGGGATGAAAGATAAATGTATAATGAAGGCATATAGAAAAACGTATAAATGTCTAAATAATACAAGAATAAAGATGCATGAGGAAATGATAAGAAAATATCGCATATAATTACCGGATAACAATCGTTATTCGAGGATATGGGATTTATACTGTAAATGAAATAAAAGAAACAGATTGTCTACTTAACCCAAGAGATGGATAGGATGGGCATGCCTATTAGGAGAAAAGATCACAGCATTACCGATCACCCTATTGGTCATTACAAATACTGAAAATTTATAGATGGTCATTGTCTGCATAATGATAATAATCGCACTTTTATAGATGGTCATTTGCTCAGATAATGATACGTTTCGCTCTTATATAGATGGTCATTGTCTCGTACAATGATAATAACACCTTCGTGTCCTTATAGTTCCCGTATCCACTTCTAAGGTATTTGCAGGCATGAAACATATAAATGACAAGAATATGCAAACGACAATATACATGGTAAGATAAAGATTACATGTGATGATAAGTATATAGTGATGAGTACAAGCAAAAAAAAAAATGTAAATGAAAGATGATATGGAATGAAACATGATAAGATGAATAAGTATGATATATGTAGAAACATGTCTATAAATGATATGTTCAAAACATGAATAAGCATGTGTATATGTAAATGAATGTTAAAGTTATATGTAGTTGTCTAAAGTGTGATAACTCCTTGGCTGTGAGGTCGTCCACATGTATTATTTCCCACTAAGCTATAAGCTTAGCACATGTGTTTTATCCGTGTAGGTACAGGAGAAGTAGGAACTAGAAGCCCGGACAATCCACATCAGCAACCAAGGCCAACACACTACTAGGTGCCTTACGAAGACCTGACCGTTTTTTGTATATGTTTTGCTTTTGTAAGCAATGTAAAAATTTGTATATGTTGAACCCTCCCATTTATGAAGTTTTGAATATATTTTGTAATCCGCTGCTACAGAATATATTTCAAGTTAAATGTTTAACAGTACATGAATGAACTAATTAGATGGTAAAAGAGGCGTGGGTACTCGGGCCTATTAAGCCATGAGGCACGATTTAATGAGCCTTACCACCAATTGCGGTGCCTTATGGCCTGCATAAATGTGGTTATTATTTGCATACTGAGCTTCAAAACAAATCCTACATCTTTCAAGACCTCAGTCTATGTAGTACTTAAGCACACTATGCCCTCTGATGATCTTATGTCCTTTTTCTTAGGTTTGCTAGATAGAGCATTGGTCCACTTGTTTTTAAAGCTTGATTTTGTACACATTTCAACTTTGAATCAGAATTTGGAGTCTTCCTAGCCATATATGTATGATTTTGAGAGTTCTAAAAGCTCTGTTTGTACCACTTGTAGAGTACTCATTTCAAGGGGTTGCTTTGCCTTTTCTTCCTCACTATTTAGATCCCCAGCTAGTCTACAAGCATATCTCTCGTCTTTGGGTCCGCCAGTTTGGTTTTTAGCAGTTTATCCTAGTTTTACCTCCCTTGCCTTCTATTAAGCAAGATTTGGAGTTTGTGTAGAAGCTCGTAAAGGAGTATCAAACTCCTTCTTCTTTTAATTGGGATTATCTCTTTATCCTCAGCACAATCCTTCTCTTCTTGGTGGAATGTTAGATTTGAAGAGCTCCTCAATTCTTGCTTGCCTATTGCAGGTAAAAGAATTATTTTGCTACATTTGTATCCATAAATTTTCCTCATGCTTTTGATTTCCACTTTTCTCTGTATGATTGACTTCTTCTCTTCATAACCCCACCAAGAAACTCAAGATGGCCGAGGAGAAGAACATAGCTTCCAGTAGTCGGCTTAAAAAGTCCAAGCTCCTTAAAAATGTAAGAACTCTTTCCAACTCATTTGTATGTTCTTCTCACAACCGACCATCGCCTTGAGTTCTTCAATGCCGTTGATGATCCCATTGAGGTTGAAAGAAATGGAAGATCCTCTAAGAGTAGTGAGCAAGAGTCAACTTTGTTGAGAAGAGGCTTCAAGCAGGAAGGATCCGTAGATATTAGTAATGCATGTCTGCAGAGGTAAAACTCCTCGAAAAATCATTTTTTTCTAAAAAAGGGCAAAAGGATAATGTCACATAGCAAGTGCTTGAAACTTGAAATTTTATAGATCTCGAATGAAAAATAGACCTCTTACCCATTCTTCTCTTTGCGAAATCTAGTTCGCATCAAATTCAAGTGAACTCAAGATAGTCGAATTTCGCGTGGATGGTATGTCTAGGATGAGATTTTTACGAAAATCTCGAAAATTAAGAAATAACTTGATTTAAGTTCATGGAAAATTACTTAAACTTGAACTGAGACGAAATGAATCACTTCGAGTAAAAATCGAACCCGGAAGCAGATAGACACGGCCTGGCCCGCTGGCCACTACTTAAACTTTGGGAACAAAAGAGGTCTAGGCAAAATCACATTTTCACTCTATGTATGCATGAGAGTGAGAGAAGAGAGAAAAGAGGAGAGCCAAGAGCCTCTTCAAGATCTACGAGTACCGCTATCGGCTGCCGTGCCAAGAACAAAAGTTCATCACATCGACGAGGGTTATGCGTGGGTACCGAAAACGCGGGATTTCACAGAGGATCCAAATGAGGAGATTGGGAAATCTAAGGTTTCAGGTTTAGGAAGTGTCCACGAGGCTTCCTAGAGTTTCTTCTACCCTCCAAGAGGTAGGGAATTCTTCCTACTTGGATTTATTTCCACGCCAGCTAGAAATATCGGATGCTCGAGTTCCCGTCGTACACCTCACCTAGGCGAAGATAAGGGGCATCCCCAGGAAGAAGGGTGTCTTCACCTAGGTGAAGGGAGTGTTCACCTAAGTGAAGGGGTCCGCCTAAGATAGGGTATGTACGCCTAGGCGAGCCTGAGGATAGAAAATGGGCCTCTCGTCCGCCCAGCGGCTGCAAATACCCAGCGAGCCTGTGATTGTGTAGAGGCCTATGTTCATGGCCTATTTGGGGTCAGTTTCGTGGCCCGGTTTGTGATTGTTTATGGCTTGCTTCGCGGCTATTGTGTGACTTATTTGAGAGTGTCATTACTTAACTAAGGAGAAGGTGTTGATGTCAATATGTGTTCGAATGTATTGTACGTGATGAGTCGAGAGAGCAAAATGGCCATTACATGGCTTGATTGTAAAGGTGGTCATTGTTTAATACAGAATGATATGTTGTATGTGATGTTGATATATGCGTGGCAATATATTGACATGAATGAAATGTAGTAGAAGTCATATGTAGGTGACGTATCGGTCCAGATGACATCTGATGTGAATTGTTGTCCATGTGGCATTCATTACACATGTGGCGCATATAATATGCTGCAAGCATTGCATTGTATATCCACTGAACATTTAATAGCAGAGCATTTGGTTAAAAAGTCCAACACTACGTTTGTTGATTGATCAAGTGGGCTCTAATAAGTGACTAAGTCCAATAGAGTCGCATCTTCCGTTGAATAAAGTGGTAAAGAAAACTTTTGTAGGTATAGCAAGCAAGGATAGACACTCGCCGAAAGAAAGACCCGGTGGAAGCTTATAAGCAGATGATATCTAGCAGTGAAAGCCTACGAAAGTGTCTAGGTGTGTATATGCAAAGTAGACAATTGTGTGTTCTGTTCGCCCACAAAAAGACACATGAGTTTTGTATATAAATTATCAATGAGCGAACATCCAAATGCTTCCCGCCCGCCAAACATCCATCACACAATAACACTGATGGAACCATAAAATACTGACTTAAAACCAGCTTTACATTAAGATGAGGCGCTCATACATAGACTCTGGTGATGGTCACATGACTCTGCATGGTACATGATTGAGTTTCATCTCATTTCATGGCATGGCATACATAGATTCCACAGCAGAAATTCATGTTTCTACTTTAGTCTAAAATGAATGTGTGAACATGATCTTATATGTGCACTTAGGTCAGTAGCCTATGAAATATTCTCTACCTGGTCCGCTAAACCTTTATAGGAAAAACATTTTAGTTGCAAAGCATCAGGATGACACTCATTCAAGGTCAAATTTTGTGAAGAGGGTCAAATATGTGTTTTGATAAACCTCTTGTAAAACTTTGGGAACAATCTAGTTCTAGTATGTAATAAAATAAGAGAGTCGTGATCAACCCCCAGATCTATTTAAATGACAGATATTTTTAACTTAAATATGGATAAATGGATCTCGTGAATGGGACCTAACGGTGTAACTGTAATTGAAAATTCTCACAGGTATTTGATACCGCTGCATCGTTTAGCACACACACTGGTTGTAGTATTTTCGCGGATTGACGGTTGGTCAATGGGACCCCCGGGTTTTGGGGCGTCACACTTGGTTTAGAGACATAAACAACATAAGACTCTTTTGATGAAAGGACCACCGCTATCGAGAAGGCCAATGAAGGGCGCCTCAAATCTCGCCCTTCCCTCCCGTTGTTCTCCATCTTTCTCTTCTCGCATTTTCATCTTCACCAATATTTTTATATTTCCGGAAGATTCACAGTCATGTCAATCTTTTCAAGAGAGAAAGAGATAAGTTTGACGGTCCTTTCTTATCAACACTCATGTCCACTCTAATGAGTCCTCCAGTGATCACGTCGCCCATCGCTTTTACCATGAAGTCATTCACTGTTGTCAGATCATTCTTCCTTATTGATCAGCTATGGAAAATGATGTTACAAGTGAAACAGAGGAGTTCAGCGTATGTTGAGTCCGTCGCTTCATCCAAGGGTCCATCCCCAAAGGTCTGTTTTTAAATTTTTGGCAGAGCCTTCATTTCAGATCGTTTCCTTTCGTAGCTCAACACGAGAATATCTTCCAATCGATCAAGATATAGATATTTCTTATGAAGTCCTTTCTGCAAACAACACCATCATGAGTCCGATGCGGTTTATTGTCAACATTATTATTGTTCACAAAGAGTTATCAATGAGTTAACATCCAGAACCTGAGATGGAGAAATGTTAACCCTTCGTAATACGGAAGCCATAACGTCAGGCGCTTTGAACATTGACAAAGAGTCACGTCCCAGCCAATTCACTTCAACGCCAAGACAGCACGATTCATTCCCAGCCAGATAATTATGTGAGTCTGTCACATCACCTTCACACCCAGATCTCACGTCTCGATTCACAGAACCCTGTAAATTATGCCACACGCAATGGTAATCAACTATTTCACCCACCTTACAGCTGAACAAAACGAAGATGCAACAACAACTGATCGTTGCATTCAGACTTTATGTGAATGAACGTTGGTTGTCATCCACGTTAATTTACAGAACTGAATCCATCACTGTCCAATCTCGGCCATCAATCAACACTTATTTATAAGAGTTTCAGACCTTCCATGGTCATCCACGGTTATTTGTGGTTGAATGGCAGTTTAAAAGCCGCCATGGTCATCGAGGCGTCTTGACATTGTTATACATCAGAATGAACAGTACATGTTTCATCAGTAAGAGGAATCATATATTATTAGGTTAAACATCATCTGTCATAATTTATAAAATACCTGAAAATCAAAGACTATAATAAGATATTAGAGATATAATATAAACCATGATTGTATTAAAATATAATATAAGTTTAATAAGATATCCTTCTCCTCCTCTCTTCCTCTTTCTCTTCATCTATATTCATATATGTTACATTAGAAGTCAAGAACATAATATAATCATTTTATTGATTTACCATCACGTTATTAAGGTTTGAGTATTAATCAAATAAAAGATTAATTAGAGTATATATTCAATGATTATGGTTATATTAATATCAAGAAGGTTTTCTGAAGAGAAGACAAAGAATCGGAAAAACATGTCGATATTAAATATTTGAATTCATAAATATTTGAAGAACTATAAATAAAAATATACAAAACAAACACAACATCCAGTCGAAACAATATCTATTATAACGGTCAGAATGGTGCAACGCGCGGTCTAAAACCAAATGAAGATCGCCATTGGTCTATTATATTATTCGATGAGCGATCCCATCCATTAATATTGCCCGCAACAGATCTCATTACGAACAAATCGTTGTCAGCCAAAATGGAACTGAGCTGTTACGAACACGCGCCATTGTCAAAGAGTCAAACGATCTTAGCACGAGGCAGAATTCTTTGGTCACACGTCAGCTGGATTGTCAAAAACCACGATCAAATTCTCAATCCGTTGGAGTCAAGATCATCGCAATATCATTCGTCAGCTTTGGCTCATTGTCCAGGTCATCCACGCCTCCGCCATTTGTCCATCTTTCTTGTAAACTACGCACCATGGTTACGAGATAAAGTCAATCAGTTATAGAAGAACCTCATGAGATTTCACGATATTCGCGATTTTACCAATTTTCCACCAATTTTTTTCTCAATCGATTATCAATTGCCAATATCTCTTTGGTGCCGCCGATAACCGATTTTCGGTGATATTTTGAATTAAAATAAATTCATTTTTTGTCCTCGACTTAATCCAAGACCTACTTCCAAACCAGTTCGATACCATATTAAACGACCAACTCTCTAAAAGCTATGTGGCTGGTGGATTTGGCTTTAACAAAAATTTATCATTTACATATAATTGCTAGTATAAAAATAACTAATGAACCATACTTACTTTTATTTCATATGTACCAAAGAGATTATAAAACTAAAATATTATATATTTTTCTTCAGTTAAAATCTTTGAACGCTTATAAATCGAACGCACCAAAGGCAAAAGCCTCGCCCAAGGCACACTTGAGGTGTCGATTTTTTTTAAGTGATGGGCACCCTTTCTAGTGATGTTTGTCTATAGTTTTTATCTAATAATAAAATACAATAAGGTAAAAGACATTAAACATAAAAATCAAACATCACTAGTGCTTTCCATTATCACAAACATTTCCAAAACAAAATAACAAACATCATTAGTGTTTCCCACCATTAATGTTTCCCATCATCACAAAAATTCTAAGTTCCAAAACAAAATAAACATTTATGGACTGAAGATTCACCTTCGTAAATCAAAATCATCACTTATCATTCTCCCCATCATCAATAGAATTTTTCTCTATTCTTTTAATTATATGTAATATTCTATTTTTTATAAATTTTCAGGATTTGTTTGCTATTTTTTGCATTATTTTAAAAATTTTGTTCCTATTTTTTTACATAATTTTTTAAAATTTTAATTATTATTTTTTAATTTGTTTTCTATTTTTCAAACTTTTTCCATTTTTAATTTTAGAAAAATTCCAAACTACAAAAATAATAGTCGATTATATACAAAAATCATTAAATTCACCAGCTACAAATTTCCATTTTAAAAAAATCATTAAAAAATATCTTTTACTTTAAAATTTATAACTTTTATATTGATACATTAAAGAATAATTTTTTAAAAACTATGTTCTCAATTATCAAGGAGAAAAAAAAAAGAAACAACAATTAAGTCGTGGTTGTTTTTTTTTTTTAACTTAGCCCTATTATGGTAAAACAAATTAATGTAAGACTATTTGTAAGAGCTTATTGTAGATAAAATTTATGTCATGTGCTACTTCATAGATTCATTGTTATTTGTGTTTGGATGCATATTTTAAAAAGTGTTTTTATATTTGCTCTTAAGAGCGTTTGGATGCATTACTACTCAAAACACTTTCAGCTATAATAACTCAAATAACTTATTGCGGGCATTATAAACACTTATAAAATTGAAGTGTTTTGATAAATAAGTACTTGTCATAATGTTTAAAAAATTAAAAAAACTAAAGAACTAAAGAATTATATATATATATATATATATATATAATAAATTATTCATTAGTAACTGTGAATGATTACATATTTACTGGTGAATAATTATTACGGTATTAATGATCAGAACACTATATATATGGGTTTCTCGGAAGAATGAAAATATAGTTTTCCTCGAATTATCTCTATTATCTCTTTTCTCTTTTATCTTTCAACACGTTTATCAAAGACAAGAGCTCAAACAATCACAAAGTCGAAGCCAAATCCAGGAACTCGTGACTAAACGATATTACAAAATCATAAAATAAGAAGGTACATTTCACTCTATAGTCTCAAATTTTTTTGAAATTTTTTCAGATTCTCCAATTTCAGAGTTAAAGTCAAGCTTGAACTCATAAAAACCAAACTAAAGCCAACGTTGAAATATTCGTTCAAGCTTGAAGATATATATATTGAATTTTCTTTCTTAAACATGCCCGGTCATCTAGAATGTTCAAGCCTGAAGCTTGAAGAAGAAAAAAAAATTTCTTTTTCGAAATGGGCCTCAGCTTCCATTCTGGGCACGTTCAAGCTCAAGCTTGAAGCAGCACAATCTGCTAATAGATGTGTGGGCATGGGCATGGACAGCAAGCCGAGGGCCGTGGTCATGGTTGCTATAATTTCGAATCGGTGTGATTATAATCAATCTCAAACATGAACACTCCAACAACCGTAAGCCAATCGTCAAAACATCTGGAAAGTGCAACAGTGCCACATAACAAAAAGGTTTATGAGATCGAATGTTACAGATAGAAATGAAAGGTCATTGTTCCATAATTGTCATACTCGCCACATTTGGTCGACCTTTATCGTGCCTCGTGGAAAGGAAAAGACGTTGGTTTGAAACAAATTTATCACAAAGACTATGGATTCAGATCTTTTCTTTGATGATGATGGTGCGCACCTTTGAAACATTTTGATGTTTATGATTTTTTCAAGATCCAAGTGGGAAAATCACCATTTGATTAGGGATGGTTATGTTATATGATTGAGAGAGATGATTATCCCGTTATTTTTTCTAAAGTTATTTTATTTTCCATACGCTTATCTATAATGCGAACTTTTGATTTTCTATTTGAATTTTGTTTTATTTTGAAGATATATGGATCCCTCCTCATTATCGATCAATTATATGCTTATCTGGCTTATGTATGTCTGCTGACTATGCCACAACCTACGTGTATCTCGTGCATGATAAGAAATATTTTTCACATTAGCTCAATCTAATGTTCATACTATCTCGTGTCCTTTGCTGATCTCACATTAAAGGTCTTGAAAAGCCACCATTATTCTACAGAAAGGTACTAAATGTAACAGACATGCCCTTCTTTATTCTACTAAATCTAGTAGAAATTTGTCAGGTCAAAGATATCGCTTCTAAATGGATATCATATTGAACTATGAATCATGATGCAAAATGAGTATTTACCATTACTTCTATTATTTCCAAAATGGTATCTTAACAATTGCCTTTATCTTCAGGCATAGACAACTATTAGATCTATTGAATCTTATATGTCAAGGACCTAAGTTCACTACTCCAATGCATTTTTATCATGACCGACTGGGGCATCTCTAATTTCCATGATGCCGAGGTTCGTACCCGCCTAGGCATCCATTAACGTTTTGAGTCAGTCTTAGTAACCGGGATAGTTACACTTGTGCCGCGCATTCCAGCGCAAATTAATTATTAGACCATCTTTACAAAGGTTACCTTGAATCCCCCGCTTAACGATCTGCGACATTGCGCCTATTCACCCACCTAATGACCTTCGCGCAGGTTTGTGTCTGATCAGCGCCCAATCGAATGGTCCATGCGGCCTTCTTCAAAAATAGAATGCCGTTTTCATGCATTATCGCCAAATAATTTGACCCAAAGCATTAATTCCTCGATCACCCTATCAAGACAATTCGCCTTGATAATTGCCAGAATTTTCATCTCAAACATTCTTCATTATTGTATATTCATTATATAGATAACAACATCCTATTACTAATGTTCATTCTCGTATCGGTTGGTTTAATCTTTATCAAACTTCGCGAATTGATTGCTAGATCATTATTTTGAAACAGCACACTTTATCGGCATGGGGATATGCTATTATACATGCCAAGTTTAATTTGCCTTCGCCCCACAAATTAATCATGATTATCAATCATTACACCTTCGCTAAAGGTTATCAACCTAATATTTCGCACTTCGAGTTTTTGATTAGCGTTGTTTATGCTCCTGAATTGCCCTGCCATTACTGACCTAAGTTAGGTCCTTAACGCCAGTTTTGGTATTCATGTCGCTTTCAATCGTGATCTATTATAATTATATCGAGCTCTTACTTCGGGAAGTTTATACTACTTGATTTTGTGTATTGTCACTTTGATGGTAAATCTTTTCCTCGCCATTAGGGAGATAAGCCAATGAGAAATTACATGGAATAAATCATCTTTATCTCACCTTGATCCCCCGCCCATAAAACAGTAGAACTAGGATTCATAAAATAATTCATTCTGAGTCTTGCGGAGTAATTGCACATTGATTTTATTGATTCAACAAAAGTTTCAAAATCACATATCCCGGCTGCAAATATCCCAGCGAGGATTGAAATCCCAACAGGAAAATTACAAAGCAGCATGACAAATGAACCTAAGCCATGATTAAAACGTGGAAGACCTATTGGCTCCAAAGACACAATTCCTAGAAAAAGGAAAAGTGTTATATCTGCTGACTCTGAAGAGCATATAGCTATTAAGTACCCAGTCGATGAACAAGTAGCCCACATAGAGCTGAGTCAAGGAGTTATCTCTTAATGATGTACGTTTATAACAATGAAGAGATCTCTATCAATTATATATACGTGAGGGAAGAATATGGTCGAAATACTACCCATATAAATGATGCTTTTTCTTTCCAAGTGGCTATGAACTTCAAAGAAATGATGAAGATCAAGGAAGAACGCAAAATGTGAATGAATGTCGACATCGAAGCGATTAGTTAAATGGGAAAAAAGCAATCAAAACATAATTACAGATCTTTAGCTAACGAGAGTATTTGGACCGATAGTTCAAACACCCTCTGATATACAACTTCTTTGGATATAGATGGAGTCTTTGTACGAAAGCGAAATGAGAATAATGAAATAGTGCGATATAAAGCACGCCTTGTGGCCCAAGGTTTCTCACAAAGACCTGGAATTGACTATGAGGAGACATATTATCCCGTAATGAACGCAATCACATTCCAATATTTGATAAGTTTAACAGTCTCAGAAAGACTAGATATGCGTCTGATGGATGTAGTCACAACATATTTATATGGATCTCTAGATGTTAATGTATATATGAAAATTCATGAAGGATTCACATTGCCTGAAGCAATGAATTCAAAACCCGGAGCATGTATTCAATCGAGTTACGAGGATCTTTGTATGGATCAAAAGCGATCTACATTGATATGGTATGCTCGTTTAAACCCGATATTTGCTGAAGAAGGATATGTGAATAATTCAATTTGTCCATGTGTTTTCATCGAAACAAAATGGATTGGCAATAGTAGTATATGTAGATGATTTAAATTTGATTAGGACTCACGAAGGCTTATCAAAACTGACCAGTATTTAAGAAGGAATTTGAGATGAAAGATCTTGGGAAAACAAGATATTGTCTTGGCCTACAAATCGAGTATTGTTTGAATGGTGTATTGATTCATCAATCATCATATATAGAAAAAGTCCTGAAGCGCTTTTATATGGATAAATCACACCCCCTTAGTTCCCCCATGGTTGTTAGGTGGCGAGTAACTAAAATCCATTACGGCCTAAGGAAGAAAATGAAGGGATTCTTGGTCACGAGAATGCGCGTATCTTGAGTCTGATTGATTGCACTATTATCTTACCAAATTATACTCGACCGGACATTGCTTTCTGGGTTAATTTAATGACATACGAGCTGACTCGACTAAAAAGCATTGGAATGGGATCAAACATATATTGAGATATAAGTGGAGACCCAGTGACATGGGATTATTTTATTCCAAAGCAATGGAACCACAATTACTTATCTATGCAGATGCGGGATAAAATAGGATATATATTTACTTATGGAAATACTGCAATATCCTGGAGATTAGTTAAACAAACGATGATGGCCACCTCCTCTAATCATTCAGAAATACTTGCGATGCATGAAGGCCCAGTAGAATGTGTTTGGTTAAGATCCAGTGATCTGACGCATCGGAGAATCGTGTGGAATATCTTACATTAGAATAATCAACTAAATATTATATGAAGACGATCTTTGCATGTATTCTTGTGAATCGAGGATATATTAAAGGGTGATGGTATTAAGCACGTTTCGTCAAGTTCTTCTACGCTCCCTTAATGAACTTCAAAGATATAATTGAGGGTGATGTCGCGACAAATAAGGTCCGATGATAATCTACAATTTATTTCTTAAGAAGCTCATATACGCAACATTCAAGAAACTTATCTGACAAGTTGGCATGCGCCAACAAAGATCTTGAATTGAAAAATTGAAATTGATATGAGTCATATCGCTCTGGGAGTATGAATAAAAGATGTTAGATCTTATCTTCTTTTTAGCCCCGTCGAGTTGTCACGCGAGTTTCTTAGTAAGATTTTAAGCGTGAATGACCACATATTTACCGGTGAATAATAATTATTAAATTATTAATAGTATGTAGTATATATGTGGGTTTACGGAAGGAATGAAATTATCTTTATTATCTCTTTTCTCTCTTGCTTTATCTTTCAATATTGTATGTCTGGCGTCTGGCATCTGGCGCTAGCGTATATATATATACACGTCGGAACTTTGGTGAAGCTTTAACACCATCAGCGGTGCATCGTCATCTATACAAAATACATGCGAGTGTTCACCCACACGTATAGAGGAGTACTGCTCCCTTTGAATGGCGACGTTAGGATTTCTGCTACAGCGTTTCAATCTTCGAATTGTAAGTATGTCGCCAATCCTCTTCGATGTCTCCATTGCCTTTCTACAGGGTTGGATAAGCTTTTGTTTGTTTATAGGGAAAAAATACCGGAAAGGTTTTTACAAGCCGGAAATATTACCATTCTAGATGACTGCCCTTCCTGCTTTCCTCCTCAGACGCCACATGTTCGGTGATTGTTCCTCCAACATAACACGTATATATCATGATAAAAAATTAAAATAAAATAAAGATTCACTAAACATTTATCATTCACATGTAATATGTAGTATAAAAAATAACTAATGAATCATACTCTTCTTTTCAATTTTGTTTCATATGCATCAAAAAAATTATAAAAACTAAATGGTTTTTTCTTCATTAAAATCTTTAATTTGGATACTTTATATATATTGAAGCTTGTGTGATGTGATATATGCTGTAGTTATTTAACGTCGCGAGAGCGTATGGAGGTCGCAACCTGCGAGTCTTTGTGTGGCGGGCATATGAGGCACGTATTTTTAAGTGATCACCTTGGCTTTGTCTAATATAAATAAAAATTATATATCTTACTAAATATTGTCTATAGTTTTTTATCTAATAATAAAAAACAATGAAGGAAAAGACATCAAACATAAAAATCAAACATCACTAATGTTTCTCATCATCACAAACATTTTTAAAACAAAATAACAAGAAAAAATAACAAACATCATTAGAGCTTTCCATTATTACAAAAATTCTAATTTCCAAAACAAAATAATGACTCATGGATCTACGCATCAAATTAAATAAAAGAAAATAAATGCATTGATAAATTTTTTTTCCTATTTTAATTATATGCCAGAATTTTCATATTTTTTCAAAAATTTTACCTATTTTCCACATAAATTTTTGGATATTGTTTTATATTTTTCAGAATTTTTTACATAATTTTTTAAAAAATTTTACATAATTTTTCGGAATTTATTTCATTATTTTTCATAATTTTTTCCTATTTTTTTATATAATTTTTAAAAGATGTTACCTATTTTTTACATAATTTTTAGAAAGTTGTTTTCTATTTTTTTTCATTATTTTTTAGAATTATATTTTTTGTCATTAAGATACAAATTTTAGTCTTCCGTATAAGTTGTTTTGAACTTTTGTTATAAACTTTTCAATTAAACTTATTGAAATAAGTTAAAAAATGAAGCATAGGAAGGTTATAAGTATTTTATAAGTTAACAGAAGCATACGATTTTTATTAAAAATGTATAGTAAGAAAAGACAATAGGCTGAATAAGTTATAGATAAGCTCTCCCCAAACATCACATCTAGCCAGAAACAGTTGCAAATTATTAAGTCTAACCTCAAAACAAATTTATCTTAGGCCTACAAAAAACAATAAAAATAAAAAAATAAGGTGAAGAAATGTCAAAAATTTAAAAACATACCTGGACTAGATATTTTTTTATCTTCCTTTGCATGCCTTTTTCTTCCTCCTCCTCCACTTGATGATTCGTACATCTCCTCCATGATCCTGGCCCCCCTCCAAAAGCTTCTTCTCTGGTCCTCTCCCTTTTGATCATCCCTCTCTCTCTCTCCTCCTCTTAACCGTCTAATTCTCTCATCTTAAAAAAATAAATAAATAAATAAACATTTCCCTCTTCCTTTCTCTTTCCTTCCAAAATAAACCCAAATCAAGAAAATCAAATAAGGTAAAATAAAATAAAATTGAATCTAGCCCAAATTTACGGTCTACAAATATGTATTATGTTTGAGACTTGGTTATTTCCTCACTTAGACTATGTTGTTTTTCAGGATTAATCATCTTGACAGTGAGGTGACAGTTTGTGTTTGGAGGATTGTTTAACTACCTCTATTCAAGTAGTGAGGAAATACCATATGTTATTAGGCATGATATATTATTAAATAATGATAGACTAATCTAATGCTGCTGATATCAAACAGGGTAGCTCTTTGTGTAATCCAGTTGTCCATCTGGATTGGCTGTCATTTTGACTTTTTATACACATGCTTTGTCACCCATGATTGTACCTAAATAAAATATGTTGTGAGTTAATTATTATTTTTACTTAATAAATCTGAAAGTAGGTTTATGTGGATTAAATAGTTTAAAAAATGTCAACTAGGAGATACAACTATTAAAGTTGATTAGTGTTAGACTACCAATTCTCTTAAAAGCTCAAAAGTATAGAATTTAAGTTTAATATAAATGTCATGTCTTTAACACTCTCCCTCACCTTTAGTGACAGATTTAAGTAAGGCTTAGAGGGGGACACATGCCCCCCCTAAAAAAAAAATTCAATGTCAAGAATCTAACCTGTGACCTTGATTTCAAAGGAAAACTAAGGAACCACTAAGCTATATTGCTGATTTCTACTTTGCATGCCGCCTTGAGTATTTTTTCTGGCTCCTCCCCTACTCACCTCAAGAGTCAAATAAACCAAGTTCGTTATGAACTTTCAAATACCCAAATGGGGAATAAATATTTTGACTTTCTACCGACCAATCTCTAATGCTATATTAAACTACCAACTCTTCTAAAATCACAGAAAGCTCGTTAGATTTAGGTTTAATGTAAATATCATGCCATTAACAACTAGAAAATTATCCAAAGAAGAGAAATTATACTAAAGTAGTAAAAGAATGAGGTGGCATTTGTGTTTTTGACTTTTTGTTGAAAGCAATTTGTTTTCAGCATTCATTAGTTTGTTTTTTTAACTTTTTCATGATTTGTTGTTGAATTTCTAAAAATTTTGGCTAAATGGAAAAGGCCAAAATACTTAGCTTTTTCTTAATGTATTTTTTGAATATTTTTTCTATTAAGAAAAAACCAAATATTCAAATAAGAGAAAATTATATACTTTATGATCCAATCGAAACTCTCATGATTCGTTTTATTCTAATTAGGGCTGCAATTTGATCGGGTTAACCCAACCCGACCTGAGCCCAACTTGATGTTTAGGTGGGTTTGGGCACTACATTCTTGTAATTTGGATTCAATTTTATCAACCCAATTTAATTTTGTGTTAGGCTTGGGCCAATGGTTCAGGTAGCCCAACCCAACCCGAACCCGGCTATATATATATATGTGTGTGTGTGTGTGTGTGTGAGAGAGAGAGAGAGAGAGAATGACAGTTTTTTAATGTATTAATAAACTGGCTTTCAAAAACAGAAGCATAATTCAAATAGAATTAAAACAATTAAAGTAAATTCCCAAATTCTCCATATATGTCCTATAAAAAGCCCTCTCTATGATGTGTAGTAGCGTTATTCTACATATTAAACTAGACTAAGTACTTCAACGACACTCATTCAAATTCTTCATAACAATTTCCTTTGCATACTCTCTCTGATTTCTAGGTTTGGGTTTTTTGATCTGGCGTTTAGTTCCATCATCGATTTTGTTGCATTGTTTTATCGAATTGCTTTTCATTTGTATTCTAAAAAATGATAGTTTTCCTCTTTTCATTGTTTTTGTGTGTTTTGTTTATGATTTTGAGTTTATTTTGACAGAAAAGCAGCAAGAATTTTGGTTTTTGAAGAGTTTGGGGTTTGGAGTTTTTTGTTTGCTCCAAAGCCTAAACAAAAAGAAAAGCAAGACAAGTATTTGAATTTAAAATCAAAATAAATATATCTAAAAATATTAAGCTTAGGCTACCAATCACCACTACTATTCAAAACTATGGATTGTGCTTTCTATAGGGTAATGCATTTGAAATATTTTCCCCTTTTTTATATTTTATTAAATTAATCATTTTGTAATTCATATAGAGTTGTCAAATAGTTTAGTAATTAAAAAAAATTGACAACATAAAATCAACTTGAGCTCAACCGAAGTTTCATAAATTCAGTTCAAGTTGAGCTTAGATTAAGCTCATCGGGTTGAAAGTTGGATTAGTTTGTATTGGGGTTCATGTTTGGGTTGGATTGCATTTGGGTTCATGTATTTCATGTTTGGGTTTGGCTTAAGTTGACTCTCAACTCGACCCAACCTGCTCGAGTTGCAGCCCTAATACTAATTAAATAAAAGCATATGATATTTTTAAATTTTTTTTTCTCAAAATTTAGATAAAAATTAAGAGATTGATTTTTTTTTTAAAAAACAAACAACTAAATACTTAATCCTATTAAACACTATTTAGAACAAAAATTATATTTAACATTAAGTAAAAAAAAAACGCCACTTAATGTTATACTTGGGCAAAAACATGTATTCATTCCACATACTTATAAAATTTCTTACCAAACAAAAGGAAAAATTCAACTTCACTTGAAAATATGCTTTTCCTTACCTAAATAGGGCTTAGGAGAGGAAAAGAAAAGCAAAGATAAGAGGAACAAAGGAGCATAAGTTCAGATTTCCCTCCACTTTCTTAGTTTCTACTTTTCTTACATACACGCCTCCTATTATTCCCGTGTTCGTTTAAAACTGAGGAAACAAAAACATAAAGGAAGCAAACTGTGATTACCAAACAAATGATTAGGAAGGCGAGATCAGGCCAAGCGTAATGTTGTGTCATTAAGGCGAATTTGAATTTTCGACTTATCTCTGGGGACAATGGGCCAGTCGTCTCTGGGGATATAACGGATCTCATTCCTCAGAGTGAGTGGATCGGAGGATCCGGCGAACTCTTTGCTAGAACAGTAGCACCAAAGTAGTGATGATAGGAAGAATAGTTTTGCATTATTATTATAAAAATGGGAATAAGCAGGGAGTATAAATAACCCGGAAGTGTCTCATGACCAGGACATGTGGGTTCGATGGGGACACATCTTTTTCGATTCACGTTTGCAGTTTGTGGATGCAAGTCCCAACAATCCCCCATGGATGAAAGTTCGATATCAATACTCAGGTGTGTCGCAGGATGCAAGTGAGTTATTCCATGAGAAAAGCGTTGCATCGGGATGAAGTGAGTCTACGAGACTTTGAACTTTTGGTGACCTATCGGACTTACTTGGTCCAATCAGAAAGTGGAGCTTGATGTCTTTGAGCCCAGCTGGAGCCTTTGGTGTAAGCCTAGACAATGAAATCACCTGGCTAACATCAGGACAAAATTCAAGTTTCTCCTTTGGTGTGTTGGTTTATTACATAGACAGGCGGTCTCATACAGATATTTTACAGAGAATTCGGCCTTTGCAATTCTATGACGACCTCACTTCACCTCACATGGGTGATGTATGAACATACTTCAGTTTCACCAATCATTAAAACTTTGCTTCACATAATAATATTGTCCTTTTATCAGGGGCTAATTAAAACATAAATTAAAACCGATACTCAACTGTCTTCATAGCAATTTGTCCACTTTGAACCTAAGTCAGGATCTCGATCCACTAGGTAGATTATCCTTCTATGATAATGGCATGTTTAGAGGCGTAGCCATTTTCCCTTGATGTTTTGATTAATACCCTCACCAGTTATTTTTTATTAATGGATCATAATGTATCTTTTGACTATGGTGATAGTGATAATTCCACTAGAAAGAGTTATCTGCAGGTGTGTCATCTTGACGTATGTGTCGAGACTTACCATTATACACTGACATTCCTTGCCTTCCTATTTAAAACTGGCTATCTGGCTGTATGCATCTAGAGCCTTTGGTTTGACCAATTAGGAATATCTTCAGAATTTGGAGCCACTTTCGACCTGTTGCAAACTATCCAAGCAATGATTAGGATTCCATAATTGGATCTACCAATACAAGTTTGTTTGGATTGATTTCGAGATTCTTTTGTGGCAGGTGGCCAGATACATATCCACTTGGTTTGTGTCTTTAGTGGAGTTTATCGATTTGCATTCACAATATCCTTCAAGTGCATCGGGATAAGTACGTATGTGCAAAGCGCAATCTTGAGTATGCTTTAAGTAGCCAATAAGCGTTTGCATGGCTTTCCAATGATTTTCATTTGGACTTCTTTGTAAATGAGCTTAGCTTGCTGTGCGACTATCCAGGCCTAATCTGGGTTCATGGCATGTCATTACCTAGTATACTAGCATACTCATTTTCAACTTTGTTTTCTGCGATCATTCTTGAAGATGTAATTAACATCTATCGGGTCTTTCTTAGGTAATATCAGATTTATGCATTTTACAAGAATGGACTTCCAATATAAATGATTGTGATGGGGCTAAAATCCTCCAGTTCATCTTATCGTTTGCTCCTAAAATAACATCGACCTATATCTCATTTCAAATTTACTTGCAAGCAAGCGTTGATTTTCTTAATAGTCTCACCATCACTGCCTGTTATAAGCATATCGTCTACATATAGACATAAAATGGCAAAGCAATTATGAGTTTGCTTAACATATACACATTTATCGCACTCATTAATCTTGAAACCATTCGACAACATGACTTTGTCGAATTTAGCATGCCATTGTTTTGGTGCTTGTTTCAATCCATAGAGTGACTTGATAAGCCGACATACTTTCTACTCTTGTCCCGGAATAATGAACCCTTTGGGTTGTTCCAAATATATTTCTTCTTCCAAATCTCTTTAAGAAGGTCGTTTTCACATCCATTTGATGGATCTCAAGCTTATACACCGCTGCTATAGCAATTAGCATCCTTATAGATGTAATTCTAATGCGGGTGAATAAGTATCAAAATAATTAGAACCTTCGTTGCTTGTATCCTTTTACTACAAGCCTAGCCTTATATTTATCAATAGCACCATCGCTTTCATTTTTCCTTTGAAATCCACTTATTGTAGTAGTTTTTATTACCGGGAGGAAAGGTCAGCAATTTCCATGTATGATTTGACAAGATGGATTCAACTTCACTATTGATAACTTCTTTTTCCAAACGGGGCTTACGGCGAAATCCACGACTTCTTTAGATATGCGAGGCTCATTTTCCAACATATACGTTAAGAAATCAGGTCCAAAAGACGTGGAAGTCCTTTGTCTTTTACTACGTCTAGGTTCATCCTCCATTGGATCACTTCTAGATATAATATCTTGAGACCTCTTATTATTATCAATTGCCTCATATACTATGTTATATGGAAATATATTTTCAAAGAACGAAGCGTCTCTTGATTCAATGATCGTATTGACATGTATATCTGGGATCTCGACTTGTGAACAAGAAAAGCGATATGCATTGCTATTACGAGCATATCAGATAAAGCTCACGATCAATTGTCTTTGGTCCTACCTTAACCTTTTTTAGGCAGGAACCCCAACCTTAGCCAAACACCCCCACACTTTGAGATAATTGAGTTAGGCGTGCGCTTTCCATTTCTCATAGAAATTTGTTGTGTCTTTACGTAGGGTACTCTATTTAAAATAAAATTTGCCGTTAAACGACTTCCCCAAATTCTATGATAAACGGAACTATTCAACAATGCATTCATTGTTTCCTTTAAGACCGGTTTTCCTTTCGCCACTCCATTGAATTGTGGTGTATAAGGCTTGTGATCATTTGGTGAATGATACAAACTGGTACAAATTTCCTGAATGGAAATTCGTATTCACCTCTCTGTCCTCCTTATGATTTTATTTTCTTGTTCAAATGAGTTTCAACTTGGCCTTATAAGATTTAAAAGCATTCCACTGACCTCATCTTTGCTTCTAAGCAAGTAAACATAACAATATGACAATCATCTATAAAAGTAATAAATACTTATTACCACCCCTTGACGGTATTGATTTCATATCGCATATATCTGTGTGTATTAAATCTAAAGGTTCTGAAAGTCTATTATCTACAGAGTGGAAAGGGGGCTTAGAAAATTTAGATTCAACACATACTTGGCATTTCTCATTTGGACATTCAAACTTCGGCAACAGTCCCATATTCATTAATTTCTTTATTGACTTATAGTTAACGTGTCCTAGTCTAGCATGCGAATGTTAGAACTCAAGCACATAAAAAACCTTCATTCAAATCATCCTTGGTTACAACTTGATCATTACATTTAACTTGAACAAACCATCACTCAGATAACCCTTTCCTACATACATCTCATTTTTTGAGAGTACAAACATCGGATACAAAAACTTGACTTAAAGCCATTCTTAGCAAGGAGAGCGACACTGATTCTGCCGCGAACATCGCTACATACAAAACATTAATTAATTATCACGATCTTTCCGGATAGTCATCTTTAGAGCAATCTTTAGATTACCTTCAACCTTAGAGGTTGATGAATTACCAATATAAAGTTTTTCATCACCCCACACGGTTGTGTAGGATGACGCTTATCGTCTGTTTGCACGGATGTGGCGAGTTGCTCCGGTATAATCCACCATTCCTTAGGGTTTCCGCCATATTACACTTTCGGATATCATAGAAATTGATTGATATCATCAACACCATTGGGAATCTTTTCCACCATATTAGCGCTGTGTTTTAAGCCGTTTCTTAGCTCTGCCGATCTCTTTGGCTCGATGTCGGACTTGCCACGGTTGAAGCGCACTTAGCGAACTGCTTAGGCCTTGGTTGAATCCATCTCCAGACTTACCAGAGCATTTTCCTCTTCTTGTTGGGTTTAGATCCTTCAACAACGTTGGCCCTTGAAACTTCTAGATTCTTTAACTTTCTTCTCAGACAACCTATTGTCTTCCTCAATCCTCAATAGGAACAATCAAGTCTTCAAGTGATAACTCCTTTCTCTTGTGTTTGAGATAGTTTTTGAAATCCCTCCTGGATGGTGGCAGTTTTTCAATGAATGCAGCCACTTGAAATGTCTCACTTAGAGTCATTCCTTCAGCATGAATATCATGCACAACCACTTGAAGCTCTTGAACGACCAGGCGGTCTTTGGATCAACCATCTTTTGGAAGTCAGAAATTTACCGACAATGAATTTCTTGGTCAGAAGCATCTTCGGTTTTGTACTTCTTGTCGGTATCATAACTCCTTAGCGGATTTTCAATGGACTATGAGGTATAGAGTATTTTTCGGACCGTTGAGGACATAGTTGCGACCACGAGGAAGTCGGTGATTCCATGCATCCCACGGCTGACCAACTTTTCTTTGCTCATCTCCTCAGGCGTCAATTTAGGACCATCCTCGTGAGAATCTTGCCAAGTTCAAGGTTGTGAGATAGAACAACATCTTTTGTTGCCATCTCTTGAAATCGGTACCATTGAACCTTTCTGGCTTTTCTCCGTGATTCGGAATAGAGTTAACCGGAGTCGAAGGCAAAGCCATTTCTGTAACAAATATTTGAATATAAATATGCAACAAATAGTTTGAATGTAAAACTGCAGTACAGAAATGAAAAATATTTGAATACAGAAACAAATATTTTAATACAATATAAACGAAAAAAAAAAAAAAGCGTTGCCGGAGTCTTCAAAAATTTGAATACAATGGCGGAAAACTACGATTACAAATATTGTAATACATAAGCGAGCAGAATCACAGCGTTGTATTATGGTGGAAAGATGCTCGATGGTGTCTCCTGTCGTTTGTTTGCTTTGCAAGTTTGCTTCCTTTATGTTTTTTGTTACGGTTTTAAACCAATTCACGGGAATAACATTCTTAAGGCAATTTGGCCTGACTTGTACCGGGGACAATGAAGCCATAAATACTCCCGGGATAGGCGGATCGTTCCTCCGAGTGATGATGCGGATCGGAGGACCCCGACGAACTCAACTTGCAGAACAATCGCACCAAAAATGATGATGGAGTGAGAAGAATAGTTTTCTGTTATTATTATAAAAAAAATGGGAATAACAGAAGTATAAATAATCCAAGAAGTGTCTCATCGAACAGACATGTCGGTTCGATGAGGGACACATCTTTTCATTCATTTATGTAATTTGTGGATACCAAAGTCCCAACACCTCCCTAGTAAGATTAGTAGTAAAGGTTCTTTTATCTTGTCTTTTTTTTTTTTTTTTGGTTAGGCCCTGAGATACCCTGAGCAAGCTCGTGCACACACAGAAGATACATTTAAGTCATACCAAACCCAAACTAATTCATATTTGAGCTAGAAGGAACCACAAAGGCAGTAATACAGTAAAACTCTACCACAAAACACTGTTGTATTCTCAGTACTCAAGACCATTTGATTAAGGTAGGAGAGACCCAACCATCTCAACTACATATTCAGTGGTTCTTCTATCTTGTCTTTTAGAGATCATCATGTTGTCCATTATTTCTTTATTTTTAATAGTTGTTTCTATTGCCATTATTTTTTGTAGTCTTTTTTTTTTATAACATCTTGTTTGTTATCAAGGTTTTTTGCTCTTACTTTTTGTTAGGGATTTTTGTAATTATTTGATAATGAGATTTTTGTCATTTATTTTTGGTTAAACTTCGTAGTTGTTTTCAATTGAGGTATTGTTTTTCGTTGAGATTTTAGCCCTTATGTTTTTGATTGAGCTTAAAAAGAGATGAAATCAAATAAATGAATATTCTAATTAAGTTTTATAAATAAAATAAAAACTTATCCCATTTATGTTCTTTTCAAATAAAATGTCATCATAATAATGACTATACAACCCAGTTTAACTACTATCTACATAATAAGTCCAGATTATTACTGCTCAATAAGTCACTTATCAAGTTTTTTTTTCCAAAGCAACTTTCTAATGAAACCACTACTCTGCAACTTTTGCTTTGGCAATTTCCTCTGCAACATCTTTCATCGGGGCCTGTTGACAGGGGATTGGATTCCGACCATGCAAGCGAGGTGCTACTAGATTGCCAAGGCGAGGAGTGGTGGCCATGTTACGCAAGGCGGCATTTTCTTCGCGCAAGGCTGTGTTGGTCTCTAAGAAAGAGGCTAATTGTTGTTGGTGGAATTCCAACTAGTCTTTTAGCAGTTGTTCCAGCAAAAATAGTCACTGTTCCAATGTAGGATCAGAAGTAGAAAGGGGGATTTCGTCCATCCGATGCTTCCGAAGAAGGTTCACGATCGTCTTTTCAGCAGTATAGAGAAATGTATTATGTGGATCGGAGGTTCAAACCCATAGATGATGCCCGATGGAAAGAACAAAAATCGCGTTCCTTTGACAATTTCTTATCTTTCTCACCTGATACTCTGGAAAATTAACCTCATTTTTTGCCATACAATCTTACACGTTATATACTAATTTCGGGATATACATCGTGGACAACTATGAGTGGTTCGCATTTCTTGACATAATGCTCATCATGGTGAAATAATGAGTCGTGGGCGACAGTGTCAAAGGACTTCACGATTGTCCATGTGTCCCGCTCAATTATGACCGCTTCTCTGATGCTCCACGAGTTTGGTGTCGGATCACTTTGAATATTATTATTTATGATGCTCTGAGTATTTGAAATGAGAAATGCGCATATCAGTCTTCATGAGTCATACGCCTGACGGAAATTCATATCGACCAATTCGGTTACTATCCGGGTTATATCCAAGGTCTCCGTTGAATTCGGGTCATTCATGTGACAATCATGTGAGGCACGACTTATCTCATTCTAATGAGTAGATAAAAAAGAAATATTTTTTAAAACTTCAAAATTATTTTTAATTTCCCAAATGAAATTTTTTTTAAAATCATATATGTGTTTAAAAGAGTATTTTTTAACATTAACAATGAGTATAGAGGTAAAATAAAATTGTGAGAATGAGCTTTCATCTTGCTACATTTGCGAACCAGAAAATAAAAATTAACAAGCAGGCAGAATAAAAATAAGAAAAAAAATAAAATAAGAGAGAAGAACCTTCGATTTTATCCTTTGTAGTGGATCCGACATATCTTAGCGCCACTTTTAAAGTTATCACATCTTCACAATTTGAAATCTTCATGAAAGGAAGACCAAAATCATAACCAAACAATTAAAATAAAATCAATGGTAATAATAAGGAAGATTAAGAGTCTCACAAACCATGGAAAAATTGATTGAGATGATTAAAGGGAAATGGAATATCTCAAATGATAGGGTTTCTAAATCTGAGTTTTAGACCGAAATAGTATTTTTGGGAAAAAAAATGATTGAATTTAGTTTAAAGTTATTAATCTTTGAGAAGTAGTGTGTTTAGTATATAGAATATAATATGGTAAATATCGTTGTCATGGGCCGGCGAAATTGAAATTTTTATCAATCTGGTTGTTAAATGGCCGGTGTGATGAGAATTTTATCGAATCTTAGTTGTGGCCAATGATGACGTTTGATAAAAATTAATTATCATATCCATGAGAAGCGGCATTTCTTTATATATTTCAGCTTGTATTATGTGAACATTAGTTTGGGTTAAACTAATTTTATATTTTTTTCGAATGGTATTTAATCTAAAACTCTCTAAAATCTTCAACAAAACCAGAGATTGGACTTGTTCAGTGGAAAAAAAGAAGAGGAAAGGAGAAAGAAAGGGAAAGAAGAAAAAACTTCCAAACCAAGAGATCATTCATTATGGATTTTATAGGTATATTTGGTCCTTTTCACTTACTTGTTTGATGGTTGAATAAGAAATGTAAATGCTTCCGTTTTGAAAAGGAATCAAAAGTTTTAACTCTACATAAATCCTTACCGATTGATGATATTGAATCAAATGCAAATATCCTGTAAGAAATGCAAAGGTTTCCTTTTCAAAATCCACTTTGAAAATGAATCAATAGTACATCAAAACTCCTAAATCCTAAACCCTAAACTCATATTAATCTATTCAATAAATGGTCAATGTGATAGAATCATTGAATGTAAAGTATTAGTATTAGTAAGTGTAATTTGAAAATTAAAAGTGATTAAGAATAGTTTTGGAAATTAAATTTGTAAAGTAATACACTTTTTAAGAGTAATATAGATAATTCACTATAAATATTTTTTTTATTTCATCAATATTTTTATTTTTAAGTAAGAAAATAATTTTTTATTTTATCAATAATTTATTTTTCTATTTTTTTATTTCTATTTGCATATTACATTGTAATAATATGTTATTATAAAGATTCGACCGTAGAATCTCTTGTAACTCTTTCCCACCTTTTAACTACTTGAGTTACGCCTAAAAGGTATTTTTAATTTTCTTTTTGAGAACCAAATATAGCCTTTTTTTTTTTTTTTTTTTTACTTTTTAAATAGTACTATATTCAACAGCATGGCAAAGAAAACTGTTAAAAAGAGAATTTGGAAAAATGATAAATATAAGTATTTTTAAAAAGGACACTAAATTATAAAAGAAAATATTATAATCAACTAAAAACTTCTAATAAAAATTATATAACATTTGTATGGATTAAAAATATCTTTATGATCTTTTCAAAAAGAGAATATCTTTATGATTTTAAGAAAATTGTAAAAATATTTATAAATATTCTGAATTGGGTGTTAAATAAAAATTTTTATTTTTTAAAATATATTCTAAATGTTTAAATCAAACATACTCTTATACTTAACCATATTTTTAGAGGCATTGTGAAACCAGGCGTTCCCATTTTGCATAAGTAAATTTATTTATTTATTTTCATGAATCCACAATGTCCCTCCACAAGATCTCTTAATTTTAATTTTCAGTATCTTGATTGATCTAAAGCCTTAAGGTTTAATTTAACGGTTACTAGTTTGTCGAGTTCCATCAGAGTCATTGAAGATTTATCCAATTGTTAATTTTAAGATCTCATAGGATTAATCAAGATATACGCAAGAGAGCCCGTACATTCACGATTATAAAAAAAATCTCTTAATTTTTTTTTATAACTAAACATTTTAATTATAATATAATAAATTGTCTCTATTAGAACCGAAACATAAGACCCTTTTCTTTTTTATGCTCTACCTATTATTATTATTTGAATATGGCAAATCTCTTAATTTTAAAATTGTTAAAATGACATTTTAATTAATTTTTCATACGAACCGGGCCGGATTCGGTGGGGCTTAACCCGCCTAACATACAAATGAAGGTTCAGAGCAACACGCGGATTAGGGTTTTGGTTGCTCTATAAATAAGCAGCGTCTTCTCAGTGAGGTCTTGAAAATTCTGCACCGGCTTGCGATCTTCTCTGTGCTTAACTGAGAGCAGAAGATGGAGTCAACTCGAACGTTTGGAACTCGCATCCCAAGAGCTACGGTCCTGGCTCTCTCGCACCTGGTAAGGGATCTC